>PVJH01000707.1:0-271757 GCA_004026705.1 Nesogale talazaci | reverse complement strand
CTGTCCTGAATCTCTGGAAGCTACCTTTTGATGTACACTCTGAGACCAATATTGTATGATCAATTTGAACTGGTAACAAATTTGCAGGGTATAACTTAATTTGCAAAAATCAGTTGTATTTCCAAATAGTTATATTGAATAATCTGAGTGAGTTTGAGAACACAGGTTCACTTATAAAGTATCACAAAGAGCATAATACTTAGAAATACATTTACCAAAAACAACGCACGTATACTCTGAAAAATACCAAAATGTTTGAAATTAGAGACCTAAATGAATTGTATGTTATAATTATATGCTGAAAGACTTATATCATTAAGTTTACAAATATACATATTGAACAAAATCTTTATCAGAATCCCAGATGAGTTATTGATAGATATCTGTGAATTTATTCTAAAATTCTTGTGAAAAATGAAAAACTCAGAATAATAAAACAAACACTGAAAATGACAATAATGAGGGAAGGCTAATAGATCCAGTATTCAAAATTTAGTTAATATTCATTGTAATCGGGTTGAGCCCCAGTGGCATAAGTGGTTAAGTACAGGACTGCTTACGGGCTTGGCAACCCAGCAGCGGCTCTCAGATGCAGCACTCGGTAGCGCCCGTGACCACTAGAGGCAGTAGTACCCCCCCAAAAATACAAAACAAAACAAAGCAAAACAAAAAAAAGATACACTGTAATCCAGGTAAGTGTGCAATAATGCAAGGGGAGACCAATGAATAAAAGTAATAGGATTGAGACTTCAGAAATAGGTCCATCTGTCATATAGCTATACATCTATATCTATATATAGATAGATGTATGTGCACACACATGTATATATACCTGTGTGTATATATGCACATACATGTGTGTATATATACACATACATGTATATACACATACATGTATGTGTGTGTGTGTGTGTATATATATATACATACAAGAAGGCCACAGTTGTCCAATGGGGAACAAGATCATTTCAATAACTGCTGCTGGTACAAATGTATATTCACATACTGAAGAATGAAGAATTTACATCATATGTAAAGTTAAGGTAAAATACATCAAAGACCTAAATTCAAGTACTAAAACTAACATGAAAAAAGAAAAGCTAGGTATACATGTTCATGGTTTTAGAATTGGGTGATCCCTAAAGGTTACTCCTGGGACTGCTGTCCACTAGATCAGCTGTTTGAAACCACCAGTAGGTCCTCAGAAGAAAAACAAGGCTTTGTACTCCTGAAAAGAATTAGCGCTCTTAGAAACTCACAGTGATACCTCTACCTGGCTGTCTTAGGGTCACTATGAGTCAGAATCCAGCCTTAACATTAAACCAAACACAATGGGCATAATGAGAATCTCTAAAGTGCGCTGAATTTGAACTAGAACTGCATGATGCTGGATAGGAAATGGAATCATTTCAGTGAGAAAAAAAACAGTGAAAAAAATATACCAAGGGCTCAAATCAAAAGAAAATATTTTGAAAATCATAATGGCAACATGTGTACAAATATGCTTGACACACCAGATGGATGTGTGGATTGTGATAAAGAGCTGTATGATTCCCCAATAAAACAATTTTTTTAAGTCTTAACTTTCTTGAGCATAACTCCATGTATATAGAAAAATGACTCCTAAAAATGCCATACCAAATAATTCTTATTCATCAATCATTTAGAGTTCAATATAAAATGGCTGCAATTTCAAATTCAGTAGTTAGGGCATGGCTTTATTTGTATTCTCCCAGGTAATCTGAAGTAAGGAATAAGCCTGCATACTCTCAGGTTAGCACCTTAGTCTGTAGCTCATCCATGTGTCACAATAAAGCACGGGCAAGGTTGTTGATTTTTTTTGAGAAACAGACCTAGATGCAAACTTTCAGGATTCCCATTGTTTTGTGTCCAGTAAATAAAATAGCATTTAAAATTATTAGAAGTACATGAATATGTATTTAATAATGGAGGCAAGAGGTGAAGCAAAAGAATAAGGAACAGATGGAAGAGGAAATTAATTATAAGGTTTTTTTAATTCTAAAAAGATACCATGAATCATGTATGTGATTTTTATGAACTTGCATTTCAGAAAAAGCAATACATATACTTGAATTGCAAAATGTGAATTCCTGGCTACTCTTCTGCTATGAAACTTACCTGTAACATCAATGTCTAAATGAGTTATTCTCAATTTCATGGAAAATGACAACTTTTTTTATATGCAGTATTGTGGAAAACATTCTTTAGGAATTCAAAGATGATATAAGCTTTTAAGATACTTGTTTAAAGTAAATATTCATTTGTATATACATAGGCACACAATGCTTTACATGTAATTAAAAACCAGGAAAAGGAAAACAAATTTGGTGAAATTGCATATATCCCAACATTTCATTTTAAATGCATAATGACAGATTAATGACCTGAAATCACTTGGAAATAGAAACTGCTTGTGTCAGTCCGAGTAGACTAGAGGAACAAATTTATAGACACACATATGGATATAAGGGTACAGTTTATATATTAGAGAAATAGGACTTTAAGAAAGCATCCCAATCCAATCCAGTACAAAGTTATAAATCCGATATTAATCCATATGCCTGAAATCCATCTATAAAGTCTCCTTCTGACTCACGAAGTCACAGGTCAGTGGGTGCAGAATCCCGGCACTGGCAGGGTTCTCCACATGGCTCTTCGCTTCCAGGACTCAGTATCCATCAACAGCAGAAGCAACTCATCGCTGGCAGAGGTCTCCATGTGGGCCCCCCAGCTTCAGAGGTCTGGCTCCATCAGGGCAAAACGGTGTGGTCTCTCCGCCTCCTCCTCCTCCAGCTTTTCAGATACTGACATCTTGTCTTGCTCGTGATTCATTGTATCTCTACCTAACTCCCAACCACTGGGGAAGAAAACTTCTCATCTTCATGAGGGAAATATTGCAAGATTTTCCAGAAGTCTCAGGAGAAAGCCATGCCCACATAGAGGCCTCATTGGCTACTCAATGGCTATGTCCAGATTAACAGTTTAGATTCCACCCCTACATTTCAATCATAAAATTGACATAAGCACATGACTGCCACACTGTTCATATAGATTTATACTCACTAAAATTCTTGACTGTTCCATCAATTCCAACTCAGAGAAATGCTCCCTAGGGTGTCCACAGCTGTAACACGTCATGGGAGCAGATAGCATCCTCTCTCTCTCGTGGAGAGAACCAAAGATTTGAACTGTGCCCTTGGAGACTAGCAGGCCACTATTGACCTAATGGTGCTACCAAAGCTCCTTATAGATTTTGCAGATGCATGTTATATTGATAAGCCAGATAAAAAGCAAGGCTGCCCATGGTGACGATTGAAACAGTAATCAATTCTTGGTGAAATTTCAATACAAGAAATCAACATTCATTTTGTGATTGCTGCTTCCCATACAATTTAGATAATGACATCCTTAGAAAATGGAGTTAGTTCTAGTTCCAGATTCATAGCAAGGAATCTAAAATTCATATGAGATGACAGATTAAATTGGACTCCTGAATTTCAAGCACTCTAGCTTCTATTAAATGTCAATAGAATCACATCAATTATTGAAGCAAACAATCCTACTCCCTGCACACACAACTTATGCAAAAAATTTCTTAACTATGCATTAAGCATTGATAAAACACTATTTAACAACCACTGAGCCAGACCCAAATCTGCTGTTCATTTCAATGTGTTATTAATGTGTTATTAAGCATAAAACTCAATAATTTCATCTTTGTTTTATACTTAATTTTAGGAAAATCAAAAGAAATCTACTTGTTGGATGGATATTAAGCTATAGCCCTCATGTTTCAGTACTTTGGTGTGAAATAATATTTTGTTTCTTAATCTAAATATAAGGGCATTTTAGGCAGGGAGAATAAAAATTGAATTGAAAACATTTAAATAAGATATTGTGACATTACTATAATTTAGGATGAAAATTACATTGAAATAAGTCAAATATGTATATATGTATATGTACACATATATATTACTTGCATTGGCATAACTTTAGGCCATGTTGTTTTCGAAATGTCTATAAGACACTCTTATTAAAATTTAACATTTTCACTAAAAAAAAATTGTTAAATCTACATCTGAATCTAAAAATCTTGGTGATATACTAAGCAACTCTTTAGAATACTAGCCAGGAGCAGTCTGTGTGAACCAGTTGCTCTCAGGAGAAAGATGAGGCTTTCAGCTCCCATAAAGATTGACAACCTCCAACACCCAACCAGGTAGTTCTATTTGGCCCTATGGGGCTCCCTATAATTCAAAATAATCTTAAAAGCAATAAATGAGTTCATCTTAATTTAGGTTAAAAACAACAGCAACAAAACATATAAGAGCAGTATTAGTTAATCATTGCTTCCTGAATTTCTTTATCTAATAAAAACACAATATGATTGGACATTTCAAAAGTTATAGTAATTGAAAATATTTTATTTTTAGTGACAAGTGATCAACACTCCAAATATAAATCACTGGAGTCCTCATGCCAGTAATAAGCCTATTCAAATAATTGTAAATTTCTTAAAGCTATCTGCTATGTTAGGATATTTATTGCTTAATTACAACTTTATAGCATAGGAATACAGAATCTAAAACAGTGTTAACAAATGCAGTCACCCAGATAATTTTTCAGGAATTTAAAATACAAATCAAAGGATCTTTGCTTGACTCATGCTGTTTGGGATTGTAGAGTGTAGTTGAAGAAAGCAAACAAAGACCTAACTCACTCCCATTGAGTCGATTCTTACTCAGGACTTCCCTAGAGGACAGTGCAGAAGTGCCCCTTTGGGTTTCTGAGACAGCGTGAACTCCTTGAAGTAGTTGAGAGTTCATCTTCCTTTTGCCTAGTGACTGATGTTCTGGAACTGCTGACCCTGCGTTCATCAGTCCAATCCCTAACTAATGACACCTGGATGGAAGATAGTGCTGTGCGGACCAAGACGTCTGAAATCAAAGTCGCTTCTAGATTACTGTGCTGCATATAAAAGATGCTAATAAATCCTTATTGAATTCAAAAGGATTTAGACTAAATAGAGTTGCTGGGAAAAATAAGGTCAAATGGGAATACCATGAAAGTTGTCATTACCTATGTCATGGCATGTGGAAAGGGAAAGTTTCTTGAAGGAAATCATTGATAAAGGGAACTTTGAAGGATGTGTGGGTCCTAATCCGGTAGCGTCAATTTGGACTTGATTAAAATTTTTCATAAGTACAATTTGCTGAACAAATTATATGTGGATATATATACTCAGAGTATATGTGTCTACACATATATGCATACAGGTATATTGTATTCTAGATTTCTTTTGAAGACATAGCAGTATAAAATAAATTAGTTTAAAATCAGAATCAAAAGCATTGAAAGGGACATAGGATCACAAGGCATAAAAAGCCGACACTTACACACACACACACACACACACACAAGCCGACACAAAGAACTAAAGTTTCAGTATTTTTTATTTTGTTATTTAGGTTTTAGGTTTAGAAAATTCAAAATTTCTGACTGGCAAAGTAAATTTTAATTGGGTAGGTAAATAAGATAAGTAAATAATTCATAGTTTGACAGAGGAAATTGCAAGAAAAAATGATTCAGAAGAGTATTTTATAATAGATAGAACGCAGACCTACAGAGATTTTCAGCTAATCAAAAGTTAAAGACTTCCTAGGGTTTTAAACAGACTGTTGCAGTGGCTTCTGCGCATTGAATTGTTAGCCATCTGATGATTGATTTGACCCAGTAGCTCCACAAAAGTTAAAGGAGGCTCAGAGTTCCCATAAAGATCAAAAGTCTCAGAAACCTAAAAGTGGTAGTTGTGCTCTCCTTATGGGGCTGCTGTAAGTGTAGATAGGCTTGATGGCAGTGAGTGAATATGTCATTGATTTTAGAATGGTATCTACTACTGAAGATATTTGAATGTAGGAAAACGTACATATTGAAATTGATGAAATATTTTTAAAAATCATTTTATTGAGGGCTTATACAGCTTTTAAGAAAAGCTACATATGCATCTCTTATATGCAAAGCACATTTGTAACAATGATGTCATCTTAAAGCATTTTAGGCCCTTGGCATTGGCTCCTCCTTCTATACTCCCTCACCACTCCCACCTTCCTCACGAACCCTTGATAATTTATAAATTTTGACTTTGTCATACTGTCCACTGTCCTATGTCTCCCTTCACCCATTTCCCTGTTGTCTGTACCCCAGGTAGAAGGTTATATGTAGATCCTTATAATCGGTCCCCTCTTTATACTCCACCTTCTCTCCACTCTTCAGTATCACTGGTCCTAAAGGGATCATCTGTCCTGGATTTTCTATGTTTTCAGTTCCTATCTGTACCAGTGTGCAGTCTCTGTTCTAACTGGATTTGCAAGTTAGACTGCAGATCATGATAGTGGGAGGGGGGATTTAAGAACTAGAAGAAAGTTGCATATTTCTTCATTGCTACACTGTGCCCTGACTGGCTGTTTTCCTCCCCACGACCCTTCTGTAAGGGAATATCATTTCCTCTGCAATTGGACTTTGGGTCCTCAGTCTGTACTCCCCCTCATTTATCATGATACATTTTTTTGTTTATTTGATGCCTGATACCTGATCCCTTTCACACTTCATGGTCACACAAGCTGGTGTGTTTCTTCCATGTGGGCTTTGTTCATTCTGAGCTAGATGGCCACTTGTTTATCTCCAAGCCTTTAAGACCCCAGACACTATCTCTTTTGATAGTTGGACACCATCAGCTTCACCGCAATTGCTTATGCAAACCTCTTTCTTCAGTAATCATATCAGGAAGGTGAGCCCACAATGATATGAATTTTGTTCATTGATGCCTGATAATTGCTTCCGTTGTCACCTCATGGTCACACAAGCTTCTTCCATGTGAAATTTTTTTCCTTCTGAATGGAAATTTGTTTACTATCAAGTCTTTAAGATCCCAGACACTATATCTTTGATAGTCATGAACCATCAGCTTTCTTCATCACTTTTGCTTGTGTACACATTTGTTTTCAATGATTGTGGTGGGAAGGTGAGCATCAAGGAATGCTAATTTAATAGAACAAAGTGTTATTGCATTGAAGAAGTACTTGAGTGAAGGTCTAATATCCATCAACTGCCTTCCTACTAACACTATAAGTATATGCAAGCATATCTATTTTCTGATCACCATATAAAATTTATTTACTTATATCCATGCCTGTATTTAGACCTGTAAATTCTCTTTGCCTTCCAGTCCTTTGCTCTATTTCCTTTTACTTTCCTCTTGTCCCACCATCATTCATTTGGGTTTCAGTAATTTCTCTCTGTTACATTACTCTTGATCAATCTCAATCAGGCCTCTTAAACTCACCTTGCCACTGATTTTGGATGGTTTGTTGTTCCTTTGTCCCTGGCATGATCAGCAGCACCTCCTCTTCCCCACCTCTCATGTCCCCTAGAACCATCCACCCCATTGTTTTCTCCTCCAGATTGTTCATCTATTCTAGCTAATCAAGATAAACCTGCAGAGATAATGTACATAAAATCCAAGAAACTCAAAGATAAAGCAACAAATGAAAATAAAGGTATGACAACAACAAAAATGTCTGGGAAATATATATAAATAAGCAAATAATAATAATAACAAGAGAAAAACCTGTAGCTAGTTCAAGATGTGTTTTTTGACCTCCAAGAGTGTTCCCTGATGGAGTCTGATGGGATGACACATCCTGGACCCAAAGTTCAAATCCATTTTTTTATTTTAAATTTTATAATGTGGAATCAGGCCATCTCAAAATTATGTTCCTTTTTAAAAATTGATTTCAAACAATTAACATTTTAAAAATAAAAATATACCCTAGTTTAGGAAGCTAACTGGTAATTATAGACATCGATATGCTTAGCCCACCATGTAATAAAATTGGAGCAGAGTCTCTTTCTTAGATTACTCTGTGTGTTGATGAAGAAGAGGCCATATTTAGAATTTTCCCCAACTTGCTTGTTTATAAATATAATTTAGACCCTGTAATTTACAATCAATAAAATTATGTGGTTGTTAGTTCCTATATAAATATTCATTTAATAAAATTATATGGAAGATACTTATCTTACCAGGAGTTTGGTAACTAATAGAATTAAGTCAATTTACTATTTTTAATGTATTGGAGAGACCTATTCATTACAATCTTAAAAAAAAAGGTCAACTGTTGTTAATAATTAGAAAACACTTTTTTAGTACAGGGGAATATACAGGTAAATATAAAATCAATTTACGCTCTATTTTTTATTTCATTGACTTAATTTTCTAATTAACTACTACCTAAATTCTCTATTTCAATTTTAATCACTGAGAACTTTGACTATTTAAGACATATGTTTTATATTATTGATATAATTTAACTAAGACAAGCATTATGTTTAAAGTTTAAGATATTATATTAAATTTATAAAAGTTATTATTAATAGTACAACATTCTTCTTGCTTTAACTGGAGAAGATAGCAATATGTGAGGAAATGCAAGACATGGCCAATCCACTTTTAATACATCATAATATCAACAGTACCAAACCTATCTACATAGAAGTAATTTAATCTGTGAAAAGTAGTTTACTATACACATGTTCCTGAATTAATCTAATTCTGAAGTGAATGTTTAACAGTGTAAATATGTGCAATACACTTTAGGTGCTTCTTGAAAGAAATTTCATTGTGATTTAGAAATTTAGATTTCTTACATTAACCTATACTTTATGTTTGACTAAATGCTGAGACCACTTATGGCAATCTGTGTGCTTAATGCTGCTGTAATGTATGCTGTAATGAGCTCTTCTGATCATGTAGAGATTTTTCTTCCTCTCAGTAGCCATGTAAATCACCACGTGTGATGCCCGGCTATCTAGTGAGCCATCCTTAACATAAGGTCTAATCAAGTAATTAGGACAAAGTTCTGCTGCGATTCAGAAGGTTTACAATGAGAAAATAGCATAAGTAGATTGTCCATCCTTTTATCCTCCTACATTATACTCTGAAAATGCTACCGAAATTTGTTCTCCAGGTATCTGAGATATAAATGATATGTTCCAGTATCAAAGAAACACAAAACTCATCATGATACCGAAAACTGACAAGAGATGATAGTTAAATGTTTTATATTTGTCATGTTATTTGTGGAATAAATTAGAAATAAAAGGTAATTAAGTACAGAATGTAATGTTAACCTCAAATTTTGATAGCTGTTATTCCCTTATTCTTTTGAAACATCTGATAGTAGCGATCAGATAATGAATTTTTTGCATAGGATAAATGTGTTTAGGGGAAAATGAAAGATTATTGTTGACTGTGAATAAATTGAAGTTAGTTGCTGTCAAATACTCAAATGTTTAATTATATCAATTTTGGAAGAACAATGCATTTAGTATCATAAATAATAAAGCTAAGAGCTCCCAGAATTAGAAGGTGACTTCTAAACATCTACTGATTCTATTTTAATTTAGTACATATTCATAAAATAAAGTCACTCAATTCAACTTTTAACTCATGAAATTATCCTGATATTTAATATCAGGATATAATTTAAGTCAATTTACTTCCTTAACCAATATGCTATTTTGCCATAGTGATTTTCCTGCCACTTACATCAGTATTTACAGTATCTGTTTAAATTTGCATGTAATTAGAGAAATTTAAAAGTGGGAACATTCACTCATTCTGTTTTTATAACTGTGAAGAGAGAGCAGAGTTTTCTTACAAATTCAGTTTCATGATATCTCATTTCACACTGGACCCAACAGTATATTTTACTTTTACTTTGAACAGCAAAATAGACCACCGATGAAAGAAGATTCATTCAATTACTATGAGCAAAGTAGCTTTAACTTCCTTTAGCTATCTGCTAGCAAGATATAAAATGACACTTCCCGGACACATCAGTAGCACAAGAGGACCTTTATTGATTTTCATATCATGTTCTTCAGTCTGAGATGGTTCTCCGGGGGACTCCACTTCCCAGCAGGAAAAAAAGTGCCTTTTCTAGGTTTGAATTCGAGTCTATTAATGCATCCCTAGCTGGAGACAGTGTCATTTTAGTTCTATTTCTTTGTAGTGGATGTGTCTCCACCTTGCTATTGTAGTGCCCTAATGGATCCTAGGGTTATAGGTCAAAGTATGAAAACAAAAAATGAAATTGCTTAGCCTGTGAATCAATAAAAAGACTCTTAACACTTTTTCTAAAGATGAAATGTGCAAGCAATGAAGTGTGATGAGTGCAATCAACCTTGCACTAAAGCTATAAATAGAAGATTTCTAACGCTCAGCCTTAATATGTTCACAATGAAGATTAATAGTTTCCATTATTGTTCCATGTATATATCTTGATATGGAAAAACAACCAAAGTATATTTATTATGTCAACTGAAATGTTGTATTATTATATATTTAAAAGTTACACCCCAAATGACATTGGGTACCCTTCTATTACCATTTACCCAAATAATTTAATTTAATTTAAAATTCAATGATATAGAAGGTTATACAAGGACAAATATCTTCATCTTTAAAACTGTCCTCCCTTAAATCGGCTACTCAGCAGTAAAATTTTACTTGTATATTTTGAGATATAAGAAAATAAATTAATTTCAATTTAAAAAGGACATAAAAGAAAAATAATACTAAGCTATCTCTTTGTTAAGTAAATTATTTTATCTATAGTTCCTCAAATTCATTCCTGATCAGTTTTAATTTCTATAGTTTTAATAAACTTTCATTGGCCTGAGCCTCAGTGGCATAAGTGGTTGAGTGTGGGACTGCGGCCCACAAGCTTGGCAGTTCAAATCCAGCAGCAGCACTAAGGAGCAAGGCTGGGTAGCTTCCATGACCACCAGAGGGCAGTGATGCCCCCCAAAAAATGAACAAAAAAAACCTCTTATCTTCTAATCAGCTATCCCATATTTATTGATTATTTTCTGTGCATTGCTTTATCACGTAGCCTCTCTATTCTATACATACAAATGACCTATTAATTATCAGAGACAATGATGCCAGATATTTCAGACTATTCAATTTGCATATTAATTTCTATTAATGCTCATTAAAACTAAAAATAAAATATGTTTATTATTTATATTCATTCTTTCCATTTCCGGTCATCTTTATTAAATCTGAACTAATTCCCTTGGTCAAAATTGCTAATCAGTGCAATAATGTGAAATAAAGTTTTTTTTGCCCTGATAGTTTTCCAATAGCTGTTCACAAAAATAATTGCAGAAGTCATAATGATTTTTAATTAATTGACTCAATATTTTCACTCATAACTAACCATTTAGTGAAACAGCAATACATATTTGATTTCTTAGATGACTATATCAATATTTTAAAATGTATGTTTAATATCACTTAGGTACATATATCATACTTGAAATGTTCTAGATAACTATAAATGGGTGTTATAAAGCAGTGGCTATTTTGAAAATAATATTTGTTAGTGTTCACTAATTAATACTTTCATTCACACAATTATGTCAATAATAATACTAAGGTAATAGAATTAGTCTTTGACAAAAATACACCATGTAAAAATAATTTAGAATAAAAGTGGTCATTCATGGTGTATTTAGCTGACAAAGATCACTAGATGACTGTATATATATTTATGTATATATATATATATATTTTAATACCAAATAGATATCATAACTAAGGGTATTTTAGAGAGAAGGTATAGGAAGAGGCAAAATCAGAGAATAAAATAAGTTTTTTTAATAAAATGACATTAGATTATTATTCTGTTAAAATTCATCCTATCTTTGCTAAAAATATGAATGAATGAATATAAAATAATTCAAGAGGTCACTAAAACTAGGTGCAACTCTTCAAGTAAACTTTATTTGAAGACCCAGAAAAGAGTCTTATAATTTTAAAAATCAGAAAATAAATTACAATAAATGCAGAATAAAAATGTAAAACTGCCATCAATATAATTCCAATTCAAAGGCATTCTATGAGACAAAGCAAAATTGCCTCTTTGCGCTTCTGATACAGTAAATCTTTCTGGACACACAGCCTCCTCTTTCCCCTGGAGCTGGTAGGTTTACACATCTGATCCTTGCAGTAGTCAGTTCAGTGTACAACCACTCTCTTCACCAGAGCTTCTGTATATTAAATCCACAGGGGAGAAGGCACTCTTCTCAGAGTTCAATATAAAAACAACAGCTAACACCCATATAACTAACCTATCAGTGTCCACATATGAAGTTATAGTAAACTCACAATGGAATAACACCTTTCATGTGTGTATTATTTACCTACATTGATTTTTTTAGGATGCCATCAGAGTGAAGGAACAAACCTAATTAAAATGTTTATAATTTTTAATTTTCCAAAAGTTGTTGGACAGTAATGATTGTGAGGAGTGGAAAGTACATAATATTTGCGGGTGGTGGTGGTGGTGGTGGTATGTTTTAGTGGGCTGTTTTTTTTTTTTAAGACTAAATTGCTTTCTTCTTATTTCCATCCTTAGGAGTAGCTCTGGAGACGCTGTGCATTAAGGACTGGACTTACCATAAACAAGCACAGTGGGTGGGTCAACCCCACTGGCCTCTTCCTGGAAGAAAGTTGTTGCTATAAGTGATGGGACACGGACTCTCTCTGAGTCAGAATTTGATTCAATGGCAATGATTTTTTCTATTTTCAATAAAATGTGAATGCACACACATCAAATAACATGCATTTCACTACAGATATTGGCTACAACTAGTATTTGAATTAAATGATGAGTATTTCAATTAAACCAAAAATGGTGTGGTTGAAAAATATTGAAAATAACATGGACTGCTAAAAGAACCAACAAATCTTTCTAAGAATAAGAACACTCAGAACTCTCATTAATAATAATATTTGAATTCTTCTATAAGAACCCTTTGGTTACTTATTTACAAATGCAATTAATGTTTAAAATTGCATTATTGTTTTAAGAAAAATCTGAACAGTGAAGACTGGTACATTAAATATTAAGTCAGAGTAAATATTTCTAAACAATTTATACAAAATTTTGAAGACCATCAAAACACTCTTATCAAAATGAATTTACTGAGAATTTTCCCAAAACAGTAACTTAAAACTTGATCTTGTCTGTGCGATCATAAGGTTCTGAAACAATCAGGCATCAGGCATCAAAGAACAAAAATCAAAATCAATGAATCAATTAACTCCTGATATCACTGAAGACAAATGGATACAGAGGCAAACAGAGTAGAAGGAAAGATGGTGTCCAGCTACCAAATGATTGAATGTCTAGAGTCTCAAAGACTTGAAGATAACTGAGTCGCCATTCATCATGGAGACAAAGTCCACAGGGAAGAAGGACACCAGCAAGTGTGATCAAGAGGGCCTAAAGGAAGCAGATATCGAGCATCAAAGAATAGGAATCACTTCATTACGAGTGAGGGGAGGGGCAGGGTGGGAACCTAAGGCCCGCTGGTGGGTAATTGGCCACCCCCTTACAGGGGAGAAACAGGAAGGAGAGAGACTAGTCAGAGTGCAGCCAGGCAGTGATGATACATACAAGTTTCCTCTACTTCCTGAAGTCTCCCTATCCCCCAACCATCATGATCCCAACTCTACCTTGTACATCCGGATGGACTGGAGAAGGTACACTAGTGGAGAGGGGGGCTGGAGATATGGGGAAATCAGGATGGATGAGCCCCCCCGGGCAGGTGGTGAGATTGGAACTACTGGATGGGTGGAGAGAAGATGGGATAGAGACAGAACCAGCTGCAAGGATCTACATATGACCTATCTGGAGGACAGGCATGGGGGAGTGGGCTGAAGGAGGTGTCAGGCAGGGTAACATACGACAGAATAATAATAATTTATAAAGTATTGAGGGTTGGTGGGGGAGGGAGAGTAGGGGAACAGGGGAGGGTTGGTGAAACCGACACCAGGGGCTCGGGGGAAAGGGCGGATGTTTGGAGAATGATGATGGCAGTGGACGTGTGAGGGTTCTTTTCACAGTATATTTATTTATGTATTTGAAAAATGATGTATGAGCCCCTAATAAAATAATTTTCAATTAAAAAAAGCTTGATTTCTTGCTCAGTGTTCACTGAAAAGCAAAACACTGATCATTCTCAGGCTTTACTACACAGAGCTTAATTTGGAGAAAGCCATTTTATTTGAAAGAACAAATCTAGAAACCAAGGAACAAATCTGGCTGGTTATGTAATTTAGAGGTAATGAGTAATTCTGAAAAAATATGGGCCCTTATTCATAAAACAGCCATTCACAGCCATTTAATATAGAATGTGGAGTGTAAGATTTTGGACTGATTTAAAAATAAATACAATCCTCTAACCTCCTTCACATTGTTTAAAAAGTGAAAACAAAAATCCACACTGTAGCATATGGAAATTACTTTATAATAACTCATCAGGAAAGTTTAGGCTGGGGAGAATTCACACATTTAGGACATTTTTTAGGGTATATTTTCTTTAAAAATTGTGATAATAATTATGAAACAGGTGTATGAAAGTTTATTTTCTCAGTTATAGATCATTACTTATTGCACTATAAAGAGAAGCAAACCAACACTAAGTTGAGTACAAGGGGATAGAATTGTACAGACAAATGTTTTTTCACTAACTTAGAAAAAATTCCCAAGCTCTCTTGAATCATTTAAGATAGAAAGTATTTTACCAATTCTTAAATTTTTACATGCACTGTGTGTTAATGCATCCGAACAATAAAATAAGGAAAGTGAGATTAAAAATAATCATCACAAGAACAGACAGCCTCATAGCATCCTACAGATCAGCAAACTGGTTTGAAGCACCAATCTTGTGATTAGCAATTTGACATTTACCGAAGAGTGCCACCAGGGCTCCTTCTCAGGAGAGACTAGTCCTTGGATAAGGACATCATCCTTAGTAAAGTATAAGGTTTGTACAAAAAGAGGATGACTCTGGGTAAGAAGGGTCATCCCCGTGGCTGCAATAATTAAATGAAACTTAAGAAAATTGAGGTTGGCCATGCAGTGTTTCCTTCTGCTGTACAGAAGCTCTGCAGTCGGTCTCAGGCATCTAATACAGAGAACAAGGGAGCAAAAATCAGAATCTTTCACCCCCTTCTAGATGAATAAATCAGAGTTTGCATCTTCAAATATTAAAAAAAAGATTTTCAGAGGTTAAACATATGACAATGAATGAAAATCCAAAATTTTCCTGAAGGGTAGATTAAACTCCAAATGAATGTGTTCTGAATTTATAAGGGTCTGAATATTGTTGCTGTCTGACATAGTACATTGGAAGTGGACCAATATAGATGTAGATATGCTAACATTGAACACCTTGTCATTTATTCCTCCTCTCTTACTCCTTTAAATAGTTGATACTTTTTATTACCTTCTGTTATCTTTTCAGTCAAAGTTTATCTCTGTTTTATTTTGTTAATGTTATTGATTTTTGTTGGTTCCACTCAGCTAGGTAAATGTGCAGAGAGAGTAACTTGATTAATAATTTTCTGAAGTTGGGTAGGGAACTAGGGGGGAAATGGAGATCTAAGAATAATGAATACAATAAAAAGAAAAATATCCCAAAATTGATATTTGTGATGAGTACCCATCTATTTTTACTATTTTAAACTATTAAAATTCATAATACATAAATGAAAAGTCAGTAAATTCCTTTTTAAAGTTTAGAACTGAAATTGAAGATGTTACTGTTGCTATCAAAATGTCTAGGATATCACTATTAAAACCAACTTTAATAACTTGAAATGCATAAGCATGTAGGAAAAAATTGCTTGACATGAGAACTAGTTAATATAGCTAGTATTCAACTTTATGCACTACTTAAGCTACACATGAAGGATTTGGCATTTCTACCTATATCATCTTAAATTGAAATAAGATGTATTGATAATTATGATGATTGGAATATGAAAATTGGAAAGAGAGATAAAAATAGTTTTTAAAATATGGTATTGGTAGGCCTGAGCTCCAGTGGCATAAGTGGTTGAGTGAGGGACTGCAGCCCGCGGGCTTGGAGGTTCAAATCCAGCGGCGGCTCTCAGAATTTGACCTATGACCACCAGAGGCAGTGATGCCCCCCCACAAATAAAATAAAATATGGTATTGGTAATAGAATTAACACTGGAAATCACATAATTTTCAAAAAGAATGAGTTGTTTTTTGTAAGTATTAGCTTACAACAACATAGACAATAACTATACTTGGATCTTAGCATATTGAATAAACATGAATCAAATAGAATCTACACTAGGAAACTATGATGGTAAATCTCAGTTTCATCAAGACAGAACATGCCAAAGTTCAACTGGGGAACAGAACTGTAATTACTTAAATTCAAGTTCAAGTTAAACTCAACTAAATTTAAAGCAAGTGTCAAAATATATAATGAGTATATCCCACTCAAAGAATAAATTTGATGTATTGTACATTCATGACCTGGACATTAACAGATGAATGCTTAACCTTCAATACTACCTGAGATCATTCATTCATACCTAGATTATCTTAAATTAACTGGTCAGAACAGCACAGTTTCTATAACAGAGCATGCCCAATCAGATGAAAATGGTGGATAGAAATATTGACAAATAAGTTAACTAATGAATCAATTGTATGCTTTTGTTGTCAGATGCCCTTCTAGATATGTCTTAAACTCCTGGATTAATTTTGGATGAGACTTTGAGAAACACCAGGTGAACACTACATGTGGCTACAGGGGTCAAAGAGTCCAGTGAATGGAAGCATTACTGTGTTTAGTCAGCAAATAAAAGAAATTTTATACATATAATTATTATTATAAAAAGATCACTGTAAATGTGATAGACATAAATTAAAAGAGACTCATTCAACATATTGAATATATTTTGTTTATATGGGAGGGGGGCATCACTGCCCTGGTGGTGGGACTAGGAGACCCAGCCTTGCTCCTGGAGAGCTGCTGCTGGATTTGAAACTGCAACCCAGTGGGCCGCAATCCCACACACAACCACTACACCACCAGGACTCAGCCCATTTTGAATATATTTTTATCTATTATTTCAGCCTCCATGGATAGTAAGTTAGACGCTACCATCATACATGCTGTAACTTCTGAAATGTATTGGTATATCTTCTGCAAGTTTAAATCCAGAATGTTCTCATTTCTTATACTTTGACCAATAGAAAATTGGTGTCAGTTACTAGCAGATAACTACTTATGATCTTATATAATGGATGAAATTTATTTCATTTATGTCCAATTTTTGGAGAAGTGTTAGTGTTTTAAAAGATTTGGCAAATTATTTTAAGTTTTTAAGTGGGAACAATGTCTTTTAAAACCATTCATTAATTTATGGGTATTTATTTACAGGGTAGAAATGTTTTATGTAACTGTGATTGATAGCAGGAAAAAAAGTGGAGACGGTGTTGTCTCACCAAAGCCCACTAATCAACAAGAACTAGCTAGTCAATCCAATAAGAAAAGGGGAATTTCCTTAGAGATGAGATATGGACTAGAAAACCATGTGCGGTTAGGATCCATTACAACATGTGCATTCTTGCACATACCTACAGATCAAGTATGCATGGTATGAACACTTATGTCATACATCATGTGAACACTGGCGCTTATCCCCTGAAACACACCAACACAGAACCACAGTTTCTGAGGGAACCCAAGAGGAGACTAATCACAGAGAATGGGGAAAGAACATCAAATAACTGAACCATGCATTCCTTTCCACTTTCCCTTTCAGATCGTGTTCCATTCTGTCTGTGAGTACATACTTTCAAAAAATTTGCTTTCAATCATAAATACTAACCCGTGTTTTTCTATGGTGCTTCTACTTTGAGAATTCTCTCCAAGCCAGGAAGCAAGACCCGAGGTGAAGCATCCCATAACCAAACACTATGTGCAAGGTTTCTCATATTCCAAACACACAAAGAGCAACTGGAAAGCTTAAGGAAATGTTTGTTTGGTCTATTTTACATATTGACATTTATATTTTGATATTTTGTTGGTGAACAATTTTATACACATTGAGACTATTGGACTGATGAGGATACTTCAGTGATTGAATTGTGTACCTTTCCCCCAAAGAAGTGTCAGCTTACTGACACAGATTTGATTCTTCCCCTGTGGGATTTTGAAATGGTAATTTTTCACTGGACAAGAAAAGAGATCTTAAAAAAGAAAAGAAAAGGAAGCCTCATCTTTTGACTGCAGAGCAAGGGGTGGTTTCAATTTGCTGACCTTGCAATTTGCCGTACAATTTTTAATCCACTCTACCCGCAGGAGTGTCAACTTTACTACACTGTCATTTCGGGCATGATATCATTGCTCTCCATATGCTGCTGTCTGAAGATCAGTCATTTCCCATCTATAGCTCCCCTATGCACAACAGCACCCAACGCTGTTGGCTCACGCACCTTCCTCCCAAGAGCCTGTTTTTACTGTGTCAACTCATCTTCTTCTGGGTCTTTCTCTTTTTCATTGTCCCTCAACTTTACCAAACATGATGCCCTTTTCCAAGGAGGGAGTCTCCTTGCAACATGTCCAAAGTGTGTGAGACAGACTTTCATCATCCTTGACGCCAAGTTGCACTCTGTCTCCAGTTCTTACAATGCGGATCAATATGTCCTTTTGGTACCTTCAGATTCCTTATCCAGCACCAAGATTCAAAGGTATCGATTCACCTTTGTCCCAAATTTCACATGCATATGAGGTAATTGAAAACATCATAGCTTGCATCAAAAGTTAGTCCCCCAAATTATATACCCTTGCCTTTCAATATTATAAAGAACTCTTATGCATCAAATTTACTCAATGTAATTTAAAGTCCACCACTTAGTAATCTTTTTATATTTCATTTTTTCAGGTGATGTAAATCCTAGCCTACTTTTGAGTCTATTTCTTTGGTACTTTTTCAGATGCACTATCTATTATGTTAAGGAGCAGGTTTTTATTATGTTAATGAGATTAATGTTTTGTTTGTTATGCTGCTTAGATAGATTTCAGGTGGAATGAATCTTGAATCAATTCTCTTCACTCTCCTATAAGCAATCAAAGCACAGAAAGACTCTGAAACAGCAGAATTATCCATTCAGACCCATGGCTTTCTATTCCCACAACTTACTGGAAAAAGTTCTACCTTGTGTTTGAGGGTCTCAGAGTCAGACTGGGCCGGCTGGTATAAACGAATCTCTTAAACTGTGAGAGAATACATAGCTATCTGTTAATGTCATCCATAGGTGGTACATTGATAGCAACAATAGATCATTTATTTATATAGTATAGATACTGTATTTATTTTCTTATTCTCTAACAGACTGAGTCACCTCTATCTGGAAGGATATACAATTTACAATCCATCTATTAATGTGTAAATAAATGTACAATGAATACTCTTGCATTATATAATTATCCTGAGTAACAAATGTCTTATAGAAAGAAAATTACAATTAGATATTCTGTTTTCCTATTTTAAAATGTCAGCATTATTGGCAAATAGGTTTCCAAAGGAAAAGGTTTACCTCTTTTAAATTCTCCTGATACTGACAGTAGAGTTCAGGATAAGAAAAGTATAATTTTTTTGTTTTACTTAATAATTCTTAAAAATGCTATTTTTAACTTGTCATACATTGAATAAAATGAGTAACTAGACATTCAGTATCTAGTGATACTTTCTAAAATATTACTTATAAATACACATCACTAGAGAGGTATTTTCTGCTCTAATTTTCATATTTAAGCAAGAGAAACAAAAGAAAGTATAGAGTTATATGCGAAGATTTCTACATGATATTATTAACATAATTTACTCATACAAAAGAGTAAAACAATGATCATTAAAATACTGTTAGATTTATATACTATTTTAATAATTGTTGTAAACACATTATCCATACTATAAATGAAAAATATCCTGAAACATTGTTTTGATTTTTCCACATAAAAATGTCAATTCCTTGACCCATATCTACTATTAATATAAATTAGATACAAGAGAACACTCCAGTAAGAGCCATGTCTTTTCTTCTCATTTAACAGTCTTGAGGTAGAAAGACCAATTAAGAATAATCACCCTTGTAATTAGAAATAGATAGGCATGTGTGGTGGAGCGCTTACAAATAGATGATAACACAAAGACCATGGATGCTGTATTGCTTTTGTTATGAAGCCAATTTGCAATCTAGTTATTTTTCCTTTAAAATTAAGTGAAATGATTTAAAAGTGACAGAATTATGAAGTCTTCATAGGAAAAGGATAATTAAGCATCATTCTGTCACAAAGTTGTATCAGTTTAATTGTAATTCAACATAGAATATGTGTTATTATTAAAATGTTGGAGTCTACATTTAACTCTGGAAATAACTTTATTCTGTTGAGTATACCTTTTTTACACTTAGAAATAGATTTGGTATCTTTGTATTTTGATGGCTATCATATTTGTTTGGGTCTTTTTATTTTTCCCTTGTTTTTTCTATTTGTCAGACAGTGCAGTTACACCTATCCCAGCTTCATCTGTTGTACACCATCTGTATATCATATTACCATATAGCCTATATCTTTGTGTAAATTATTACTGTAAACATTGAACAAAATTATTCTTAAGATACCATGTAATGACATATTCAAAATAAATTAACTCAATCAATCATATAATCTACTTCCACATTGTTCAGGCAAGAACAAACCATCACTACTACTGCTGCTACAAAACAAAATCAAAAACTCGATGTTGCAATTCAGGGTCAACATTTTCTTTTGTGTGTGTATTTTTTTTTGGAGGGGGGCATCACTGCCCTCTGCTGTTGTGGGAGCTACCCAGCCTTCCTCCTGGAGAGATGCTGCTGGATTTGAATCACTCGTGGGCTGCATTCCCACACTCAACCACTACGCCACCGGGGCTTAGCCCAGGGTCAATTTTTTCGATACTACTTGCTGTATTATGAGATTTAAAGAACCATTTATTTAAGAAATAAATATTTAAGGCAAAACAATGAGTTTTGCATCAAATGATCATTATTTCTTTTAAATAAGAGATGGAATTAATAAAAAACAATGATAATTGTTTTCAAAACTTTTCTCTATTGTTTCAAGAATACAAAGTTGTCAAACATCCTGCTAGAATAAAACAAAACTGGATATATATTAACAAAGTGGACAAGGGAAAACCTAGTGAATGTTTGGACATCGGGTGTGTGTGAGGGGAAAGGAGCAATGGGCATGCAGGTTCCAGGTCTTGAGAAGTTGAAGAATTATAATATCACCAGCTAACCTAGATAGCTTTGAGACCACAATCTATGCTATGTAGTGAAAGGACAATTTTAAAATTTCATGTATTTAATTTGACATGCTTATAAAAATCCACATTAAATAGATATTTTGATTATTTAACCACTGTACTAGAATCAAAAGAAAAGTCAGAATCACTTACATGTGATCAATACTTACAAAGACATACTCCAAGGAGACTGTGTTAACAGAGGTTAAAAGAGTATTAATACTTAGGAAAATAAAACAGGATGTTTTAAAATAGAGTTAGGCAGGCATGCCTCGCTGGTCTTCTGTCTTTAAGCCACATGGTAGTTTGACATTGGTTCTGCTCCAGCAAGCGTTAAGAAGCTCCTTTAGCACTGGTAAATACTCACAGGGCACCCGGTAGTGCAATACAACGCTCCTGCCCCAAGTCAATCAGCTTTACTGCTTCCACGGGCCTGCAGGCTCACTTGTCATCTCATGGTCTTGGTGCAGTGGTCCCTGGCTTCTCTGCTACTTCTGACATTTCAGACAGGTATCTCACAAGGGATTTCTTGGTGACCCTTGATAGTTATGAAATCTTCTTCCTACTTCTGAAACAGCTCTCTATATCCAGCAGGGTGGCAAAATTGACCAAACCAAGAGAAGGGTCCTCTACATTTCATTTTCATCCTTCTACCTACTCATTTGGAGTTACAAAGAGTATGGGTAGAAGTGCTATCCCCAAAAAAGTCAGGTCAGTGGAAAAGGCAGATACCAACATCATGCAGATTTATGATTCTTCCATGAGGAGTGACTCTAGAGAGAGAAGTCTTCAAGAGAAGTCAAAAATACATGAGTAGTAACAAATTTAAACTGAATACGTAGGGGGGAAAGTTGAAGTAAGCAGTAAGTATGTAGCATACAGAATATGTTGGCATAATTTTATTTATAACAATTTTCTTAAGTAGGAATGAAATTTATCATATATTATTTCTGTTGATAATTTATATTTCCCACCTTCAAAATCACAATGAGGATCATGGAGACCTGGGCTTATCTAAGGGCTTAACAAATTGTCTTGGGTTCTCCTGCATGACTCATATCATCAACATTGGTTGAGGTCATATTCACTAATAATTGTTCTCCATTGTAGGTTATCAGACCCCTGGTGATACAATTGTGAAAGTGTTTCAATGTTCAGAAAAAAGTCAATCACACAAACCCTTCAGCCACTGAAGAGGACAAAAGATGTGACAGTCTATTTACATATACGTTTCAGACTATGCTTTAAGGTGTTAATGCTATTGGGTTGTTTTTTAATTTGTGTGGGTTTATTTTGTTGTGTTTATTTAAATCCAGCATAGGAAATGTACAGAGACAGTAATTGGAAGAATGGCTTCTGGGGCTTATGGCAGGAGAGTTTGTGGGGAAATGAGAAGTTAATAATAAGGAATACAAAAATGAAACAATATTTGAAAATTAATTTTATTAATGATTGTATAATTCTTTTTAATATATTTAGACTATTGAATTGTATAATATATAAATTTAAGTAAATGAAACTGTTAAAATAGCAAAAATTTTAAAAACCTCTGGGGCATTGCTATATTCTATGGGCTTCTATAAGTTGAAATTGACTATAACAATGGGTTTTCTTTTAGAATTTGGTGGCACTAGGTGATTTGAAGCAACCTATTGGCTTAGTGGGAGCATTTGGGTGCTATAAATATTACAAGCGAGAAAGTTCTAAGGATGTGGCTCTGCTCTATCACTGTACATTGAAATCAACTCAAGGCACCTAGCGAAAGTAATGATGAAGAAATTGAAGAATTCCACCAAATTCTTCAATGTGGAATTAATCCGACATGCACTCAAGATGCATGAATAATTATTGATGATGTGAATGAGAAACTTGGAAGTAGAGAGAATGGGTTAGTAATTGGAATATGTGGCTGTCATGATAGAAATAAAGCTGGAAATTATATCAGAGTTTTTTAAGACCAGCAGCTTCATTATTGAAAATATTTTTAAAAGTAAAAACAATAACAATATGTGTAGACCTCATCAAATGGAGTGCACAGGAATCAAACTGACTACATATGTAGAAAGAGACCATGGTGGAGCTCTATATTAGCACCTCCAGGGACTGACTTTAAAATTGACCATTAATTGCTTATATATATAAGTTCAAGATGAAAAAAATTAAAACAAATCCATGAGATCCCAGACATCATCTTGAATATATATATATATATATATATATATATATGAGAGTTAATATTAGCTATAGATTTGAGATATTGAAGACTCATGAACCCTATCCATTCCTTGACAAGCTAACCAGTGAGCTATAGGTTACTGGAACTTTGCACACTGTTCTTTTGAATCACACAACATCATTCATGGCCACACCAGAAGGATTCGATATGAAAGCCTCAATAGGAAAACTTGACTTTCCTCAAACTCACCTGTAGCAGATTTAGAGAAATAATATAATCCCTTGGACATAAAACTGAAATGCCGTCATATGAGAAGAATCAGATGACTGCTATTCAAATATTATGGAATTTTGGGGGGTTGGACTTTGGTTCAGATCACTTGTTTTGAGAGTCCTCAATGAATCGTAGCCTGGTACTACCAACTATTTACTATTCAACTGCTGTCATTGCATTCTAATGTATTACCCAGGTAGGCATGATTCTCTTTTGTGAATAGTTATTACTAAATATTTGCTTTATTATCAGCCCCTATTTTCTAGTTTTTTAAGAGTTGAACCTGCATAAGTCAATAATTTATGTATTGTGGTCTGTGAAGCCCTCCTATACTTGAATAATTTCTTTTCCTCAACAATATTTTAAATTTTATACCATTGGCTAAATCAATAACACTATCAAAAGTATTATCTTATGCTCTAAGGTGATGATTTAGAATGTATTTATCTTAAAATAATAATGCTATCTCTAAAGTGAACCAGATATATATGTGCCACAGACATATTAATGGATTTGGGGGCTCCCAATAAGAGTCCTAATCTAAGAGCAGTTTTTTTTTCCTTATAACATAACCTTTCTCAATGTTCACCCAAATAAGAGATAGCTGAAGATATGAGTGCTATATCGAGGTGTGGTTAAGACATCATATGGTGCCTGGTACTTGGAAAGAATAGTGGCTGAGTTCTTAAAGACATGCTTTAAAACAAATGCCCACCTATTTTAGGAATCAGCTAAATTTATAGGGAGAAGCACATCAGCTTGTTTGATCCAAGGATTGTCAGTAATAAAATCCAAATCCAAAGAAGAAATAACATGAGAGATGGATTGTGAATAGCCAGTCTGTAAAATGCTAAGAATGACAGTGGAAGCCCAAAAATCCATTTGCAGGGTTCTCACATGAATTAAAACTATTAGGAATCCTTCTCGCCATTGTATAAGGATGTGAATAAACCTTGATATCAAACAAACAGCATCATAACATCTATTTTGATCAATGTAGATATGTTAAAACATAACACTTTATCATTTGATCTCCCTTATGTCCCATATTAAAATAGTTCCTGTTTTAATATGTTCTGCTTTCTTTTTCATTGAGAGCATTCTCAGCTTTGTTTTGTCATTGTTGACTTTTGTTGTTATTGTTTACTTCCTGTTTATATTTTCTATAATTTCCTCTGCATGAAATCCATGGTATGTAAACCTGTAGATACATTAACTAGGTTAATAATTACATAAGATTTTATATATATAAGGAGGAACAAGTTATATTATAGAATATGCATATATTCCATATAAATCTATATAAATTGATTTATCTGGAGAAAATGCTACATATAAGCTGACAAGTTTCAAGTCCATGGCTCAGATGTATCTAGAAGTTTCTCCTGATTTGTGAACCTGAAATGTGACCAACTCAAAATTGGCGGATTCAATGGCAGAGTAAGCTGCAACATAGAAAAATCCAAGGTCAGCAAACAAGATGGCAGCCCACAGGCTCAAATGCAAAAAACCAAAAGTCAGATGAGAAGTCACAAACAAGAGTCAGGTCATGTAAAAAGTAAAAGATCAAAAGTATTTTGTCAAGATGTTGATATGTATTTCATGCAGGTCACTCACCCAAGCCAAAACTCTTTCAACTAAATGACAACTCATAAAATATCTAATCATAGAGATGATCGCATTATATCATTTACCATAAGTAGACTATCTAGATCATAATTTTGAAAAACACTAAGAGTTATGATCCAAGCAAGTTGACAAACAATTTTTACTTTCATATATGAAAATCTATTTCTTACTTGGATTCCAAAAGAGAACATTTAAATTCTAAAACATTAGGATATATAGATGCAAAATATAACTCCATTTAATGTTTTAAGCAGTTAAATAATTGACAAATATCTTTAGTTGTATAATCAGAGAATACAGAGAAGCCACCATGAATAATAGAAAATATAATAAAAGTGGTGAGGATACTAACAAATATAGTTGACAGCCCAAATCTGACATCAAAATACAGATTGATTGACCATACTGATGCAAATCAAATTCTTCCTATTCATGTTTTAATGCTTTCTTGTTACCATCCTATATTTGTAACTTATTAGCCATATTTTAGCCTCATAACAAATCCTTTCAACACACTCATCTGAATGTTGTAATAATAAAGTAAGAGAACAATAAAATAATCATTTGTTTTATTGGAATCTTGATTAATATGCAGGTATAGGTAATGATACTCTTTAGATGTGTATGTCCTCGGTTAGACTATGTGTAGACAAAAGTATACCAAGACACTGTGCTTAAATGCAACAAAGAAATGGTCCTAGAAATTTTGACAGATAGAAACAGTCTTTTCCAAGTTTTCAAATCCTGTCCCCACACCCAATTCTCCTGACTCAGGGACTTGGTGTCAGTGGTTGATTTTGTGTTGACTTTTTTGCAGAACAACAATTGGGTTCAATTTTAAACAGCCAGTACAGACATTTGTCATGATGTTTGCATCCTATTTCCTGTGGCACCTTGCTCACTTAATCATGCAAGTAAAGGAACTGCTGGCAAAGCAAGAGGGACCAAGGCAGGTTGCTGTGACCTAGAAAAAAATCATGTCACATGCAATTACCATAATTTATAAGGATCGGTCCAGTCTCAATGGTGTTGTTGCTGCACATGGTTAGACTATGCTAGAGTGTTTAAATAAATATTTGCACGCAATCTGAAGCTGAGGAGAATTTCCTTGTCAGCTTGAGCCCCTTTCTTATGCAATATTCAACACATGAATTGTCTCTAGCGGGGCAGAGTGGTGAGTTTTCTCTCTGATTTCATTAGCAGTGATGATTCTTTTATGAGTTAGGACTGTCCTTCTAGATCAGCATCATACTCTCATTCTTCAGTTTTGGCATGGAAGAAGATGACTGATCAGAATGTTGCTTATAAATATGATAAAAGCACTGCTTAAAAAATCTATGTACTGTTTTAATTTTGATTTTAATATAATTGTCAATTTTTTAATGAAGATGTCATAATTTATATATATATATATTCTAAATGCAGTTTAATTTATAGTGCATTATTACAAATAATAAACCAAATGGTAAACTGTAAGTCAATAGGAATACAAGATTCAAATGATTAAAATCAAAACATGTATAACTCTGTGTAAGGATGAATACTTACTAAACATGCACAAAGTTTGAAAATGATACCTCAAATTTTGGCAGTTGTGGTGATTTCTTCATTTCGGTTAATGACTGTCACCTAAAATAAAATTTAAATTAAAAGTGGCAAATACAGATAATGTGATATAACATAATGCTAAAGAAATCTTTGAATCAACAAATAATAGACTATATTGTTCTCTGTCAAAGGATCATATATGTTCACATGTACCTGTGTATAAATTTACATTCAGTAATGCAGATAATCATCCTGTATTAATGTGCAATATCTTTGGGGTCAAACATATATGAGGCAAAATTTAAACTTCTTCATTTTTATTGCTTTCAATATCAAATGGAAATAAAAGGAAAGTGATATTTCTAAAGTTAAAGAGATAAAACCACCACTGAATTAAGACTTTGACTTGTTTTTAATTGTTTTTTTCAAAATTTAATTCTAGTTTATGTGCTCTTTACTTATAAAGGAAACATTTAACAAGGCTGAAATATCTGTGAATTAAAATTGCATTCAATTATTTTGAGAGTGTTAATATTATGTAGAATTATTTACTTAACAAATTCCTATTAACTAAATGAATAATTTTTTTTAGTGGGAAGACAATTTACTTGCATATATCCTATATATAAAATATTTGTGAGGTTTTTGCAGGTTGGTTCTAATTTATAGCAATATTATGAGTAACAGAAGGAGCAATGGATTTTTGTGCACCATTCTCACAGCTTAGTTATGCTGGACTCCATTGTTACAATCATTGTGTTAGTTCACGCCTTTTCATTTTCTTTACTGTTCTTTTACTTTAAAAAACATGAAGGTTTTTCAGAGACTGGTTCCTTCTGGTAATATGCCCAAAGTAGGTAAAAAGTCTTGTCATTTAGGATTCTTGTAGCTGTACTTTTTCCAACACAAGTTTGTTTATTCATGTCCATGATATATTTAATATTCTTTGCCAACATCACAATCCAAATGCATTAATTTTTTGGCAGTCATAATTACTCATTAATTCTTTGGCAGTCATAATTTACTAGCTTTCACATACATACAAGACTATTGAAAGCAGTTACATGCATCATCATCATCCAAGTAACATCTTTGATTTTTAGCACTGTAAAGATTTTTAGCACTCTCAAGATGTCTTTTGCAGCTGATTCGTCCAACTCAGTATATACTTTGTTGTTATTTTTTACTGCAGCTTCCTTGTATATTTATTTTGCATGAAAGTAGAGTCAAATCCTTGACAATATCAATATTTTCTCTGATTATCACTGATGTTTCTTCTTGGTCCAGTTGTGAAAATTTACATAGTCTTAAGATTAAAGTACAATCCACAGTGAGGGTTTGTTCTTTGATGTCTATCAGTAAGGGCAAATAGCATTGCATTATCTGCATACCACAGATTGAAAATGATTTCTCCAATTCTTATGTCTCCATATAGTCCAGCTTGTCACATAATTAACTCAGCTTACACTTTTCTTAATTTAAACCACAGGGCATCTCCTTGCACTGCTCTGATAACTACATTGTGGACTGTGCACAGACGCCACAGGAGCACAATTAATTTCTTTGGAATAATCAGCCTCTACAATTTCATCCCCAGTTCTCTAGGCTCCACAGAGAGAATCGCCTTTTGTAATTAATACACAGCTAAGCATCTTCCTGGCATTGTCTGGTTTTATTCATATCCATCTGATTTTAGGTATGGTATCATTCACTCCATGTCTTCTTCTGGATCCTGCTTGAATTTCTACTAGCTTTCTTCTACTGCTACAAAGGTTTTCAGTCAGCCTCAGTAAATTTTTACTAGGTGTAATATTTTTTCTATAATTTCTGCATTTTGTTGTACCCCTTTTCTTTGGAATTGGCACAGATATAGAGCTCTTCTAATTGATTAACCAGGTAGATACCATCCAAATTTCTTGGAATAGTCAAATGAACACTTCCACCATCACATATCTTTTTTTTGAAAGAACCAGTGTGGTATTCCATCACTTCCTAGAGACTTGCTTTTCATTGATGGCTTTAATGTATATTGGACTTTGTTGTTCAAGACTATGAGCCCTTGATCATCTGCTACTTTTTGAAATAGCTGAATTACCACCAATTATTTTTGGTACACTAGCTCTGCTTTTGTGATACCTTCTGTTTCTTTTATATATGGCTGATGTCACCCTACAGCCTATTTGCACTTTTCTTCAGTGTTCAATGCATCCAAGTATTGTGGAGAATGAGTGGTCGCTGGATTCAAGCAGAATACACTCAAAGTTGTTTTCAGTACTTATCAACTTGTTTACATTTTATTCAGTTTTGATTTGAATTTAAATAAGAACTACTGGTTATCTGTTTCAGTCAGCATCTAGACTTATGCTGACTGATGAGAATGGGCTCCTCCAACCTTTCTTCCCGCTGATGTTGTCAGTTTGATTCCTGTGTATTCCATATGGTGAGGTTCACAATTAGAATCACTATTTTGGATGTTTCCAATGAAATTGAATAAAGATATTTCTTGAAAAAAGTCTATCCTGCAATCTTAAATGCCTCTACCACCTAAGCCATATTTGTCAGCTGTTGACTCTTCTTTGTTCCAACTTTCTCATTACAGTTATCAACGTCTCTTTATTGTATATCTCACTCAATTAGACCGTAGAACTTGATAGAAGTTTTCTTTACCTTTTGCATTAACAATTAGTGCAAAAATTTGAATTCATGAACTGTGTATTTATCAATGACAGCATAATATCTTATAATAGATCTTGAAATGCTGTTCTCGGCAATCAAATTGACACTCTTCTTCAATATCCTATGTAAGAAGCTGCATACTTTTTTGATTCAAGATGGCTAATACAGACCGTTTCTATTTACTAAGATAATTATCTTTACACATGCATTCCATTTTATTTTTGATGCCTTCTCATTTTCCTGGAGAAGGACAACATGCATGGTAAGGTAAAGAGGTGGCAAAAGAGAGGAAGACCATAAAAGTGATTGATTGATACACTGGCTGCAACAATGAGACCTAATATAATAATTGCAATATTTGAGGTGCAGTTCCTGACAGTTTTTCATTTTGCCATAGATGGATCATAATGAGTTAAAGTCAACTAGAAGGTAACAAACTACTACAACAAAACTTTTCTCTGACTCAAATTTTGCATTTGTCATTTGTTGATTACAATGGATAATTACAGCTTCTTACTTTTGAGTTGAGTTGTGTTGCATTACCAAGTGAAGGTCGCAAAATCCTACTCCAGAGCATCAGTATTGTCAGATTACTCTGAAAAAGTACCTTTTCTTTATTTGTATTTTGTATGCTTTCTAACCTGAGGGGATTATCTTCTGACACTATTGAAGACATAGCTCTGTTGCTATAGATAAAATTTTCACTGGCCAATTTGTCAGAGTAGAATGAAAAGTCCATAATTCTAAACTATTTTGCCTGAAAGGCATTATGAAATCTGTCAATGGGTACCCCTGTGGGCAGTGGAAACAGTGATGGTGTAGCTTCAAGAATCAGGGAATCATGCAAGCCAGCACAATATGATGAAGCCAAGAGACAAGTTATATAAGTCATTGTCAAAATAGCCCCACACATGTAAGATAAATGAATGTTGTTATTCTGTTTCAATGCTAAAGTTTTAAATGTTACTTCTCTTGATCTATTTGATAAATACTGTTGTAGTTGTTATTATTAAGTGCCATTAAGGGATTTCTCTACATATAACAGAAAGAATAATTGCCCGGCCTTTCATCCTTCTCACAGTTATTGCTGTTTGACCCCATTATTATTGATGCAGTGTTCACTCATTAGGTTGTGATCTGAAAGTTCAACAGTTCAAAACCACCAATCACAGCTCAGACAAAACAGTCCCTTTTACTCCCATAAAAAGTTACAGTCTTATAAACTACAAGGGGCAGTTCAAACCTATCCTATCAAAGGTCACTGAAATAACATTGTCTCCATGGCAGTGAGCTTGGTTCTGATGTTCTTTTATAACTTTAAACTCTATGAAACATGATATTCTTTGCAAGACTGGCCTCTCCAAAACACATGAAATAAAATCTCACCATCTCTGTTTCAAAAGAGCCTTACGCAGCTGTACTTCTTCCAAGATAGGTACTTTATTCTCAAATTATTTAATGATTCTGTCAATATCCTTCCATAAAAGCATAATTCAAAATCATCAGTTATTTTCTCATCTTCCTTATTTGCTGTGCAGCTTTCATGGATAAAAGGCAATAAAAAGTACCACGGCTTGAGTCAGATGTATCTTAGTCCTCTGAAGACACCTTTCCTCTTCAATATTCTAAGTAGATCTTTTTATAATATATTTTCTCTATGCAACATGTCATTTATTTTCTTGACTGCTGTTTTCATGAGCTCTAGGAGATGTAAGAAAAATGACACCCTTGACACCTTCGATCATTTTCCCTTTTATCATAATAGTTTCTATTTGGCCAATTGTGAGGAGTTTTGTTTCATTAAAATTGACTTGTAATTCACGCAAAAGTGTGGTCTTTGAGGTTCATCATTAAGTGCTTCAAGTTCTTGCTTTCAGCAATAAAGCCTGGGCCATCTACATGTTCAAGGTTGACAATGATCCTTCCTCCTAGTGCTGCATTCCATTTTTTATTTTCTAAAAGTTCTAATGGTTTGTACTGTACCTATCATGAAATTAAATAGTTCAATTGTTCAATCATAGTAAGAGAAATTGTACCATCACCAGTGCACATATCTTAGAGCATTTCTCTTCCAATTAAATTTACTTTAAAATGAGTCGTGAAATCATGATTAACAGTCCTCATGCTCCCAACTCGCTCCCTCCTTTATGATTTACTCCAGAAATCCCCTTCCCTAGCTACTGCCCATTCTTCATGGAAGTTCAGCTTCTTGGATTTTAGGAAACAGACAGAATAAATAAACATTGCGGACAAAATAAAGCCATGATACCTAACATTCTTGATTTTAAACCACTCGTATTCATTTGCTCTGTTTGAACAATGACCACTTGCTCTATGGTTAGTTTCCACATGAGCACAATGCAGTGTTCAGGATTTCTATCCTTCGCTTTGTGACCCACACAGCTGAATGCCTTTGTTTATGCAAATGGACAAAAGTAAGCATTTTCTTTTAATATTCTTTGCTTTCAGCCAAGATGTATATGATGTCAGCAAGTTTATCATCTACTTTACATTTCTCAGTCTTGGGATTCTGCTGTTGGCTGTAGATGGACTGCAGCAAATGTTACTGAATCACTTTCCTCAAAATTTTACATGGCTATGAGATGAGTGATGTTGTTTGGTTATTTCTACTTTGGGGCTCATATCTCCTTAGGGTGTCCTGGTGGTATAGCGGTGACTCAGTGGACAGCTAGCTGCATGTCCGGTACTTTAAAAGCAGCTGCACCTCTGCAAGAGAAGACTGGGCTTTCTACCTTTATAAATAGTTACTGAAACCCACAGGGGTGGGGTTGGGGGTGGGAGTTCACTATGAATCAACAAGGACGCAGTGGCAGTGAGTTTGGTTTGATTTGGATTTCTTTAGGAAAAATGTGCTGAACAGTTGTTTTTTAATTATTATCATTAATCATTTTATTGGTGTGGAGGGGTTTACAGATCTTTTAACAATACATCATTCCATAGTATTAATTAGCCTTGTACTAATGTTGCCATAAACATTTCCAAAACAATTTCTTTCTATTTGAGCTCCTCTGTGGTGGTTATGCATTCAATATGTCAATTTTATGATTGAGATGTAGGGGTGGAGTCTAGCCTGCTAATCTGAAGATAGTCATTGAGTAGCCAATGAGGCCTCTTTGTGGGCATGGCTTTCTCCTGAGAATTCTGGGAAATCTAACGATATGTCCTTTGTGAACATGAGAAGCTATCTCCGCAGTTGTTGGCAGTCAGTCTCTGAGACAACGAACTGTGGACAATATAAAATGGCAGCATCCGAGGAGTTAGTAGAGCCAGAGGAGAAGCCACATGGCTTTACCCAGATGGAACCAGACCTCTGAAGTTTGAGAAGCCACGTGGAGATCCCTGCCAGTGCTGAGTTGCTTCTTCCACCACTGGATGCTCTTGATGGACCCTGAGGCCTGGAAGCGAGCAGCAATGCGGAAACCCCTGCAGTGCCAGGACTCTGCATCAACTGGCCTGTGACTTTGTGAGTTGAAAGGAGACTCTATAGACTGGGATCAGGCATATGGGCTAATATCAGACTTGTGATTTTGATGGGTTGGGATGCTTTCTCAAGGTTGCATTCCTCTTGTATATAAACCTTACCCTTATTTCCATATGTGTGTCTATGAATTTGTTTCTCTAGTCTACCTGGACTATTAGCTTCTCTATTTTTCACCATTCTTTCCCCTTCCTGCCAGCTTTGTGAATCCTTGATCAGTTCTATATTAATAGTTATTTTGTATCTTACACTGTATGTTGTCTCCCATCACTTACCTTTGTTATTCATCTCCCTGAGGAAAGGGCTCTATATTCAACCATTTGATAAGTTTCCTCCTTTCTCTTCCAATCCTCCCCCCCCCACCTGCCCATGCTCCCTACGCTGATGATATCTGTTCTCCCATAACTATTCCTGAAGGGTTTATCCATCCTGAATTCCACGTGTTGGGAGCTCTTATCTATACCAATATGTACTTCAGTCTAGCTAGATTTGTAAGGCAGACTTGAGTCATAGTAATGTTTGTGTGCATATGTGTGTTGTGAGGTGAGGAAGGAATATTCAGGAACTAAAAGAATGATGTGTGTTTCATCAGTGCTATACTATAGCCTGGTTGAATCCTTCCTTCCTCGTAACCCTCCTATGGAGGAATGTTCAATCATCTACAGATGGGCTTTTGGTCTTCACTCCAACCCTTCTCTTTCACATTGATATAATTGTTTATTTTGGATTTTTTGATACCTGATGCCTGCTCTAATGATGTGAGATGAATATAATCATGAGGTGTCAAATGGATGAGATATCAGGTTTCAAGAACTCAAAAGCACAACTTTTCATGCTCACTTTCCTGATGTGATCCCTGAGGACAAATGTGTGCATATGCAAATGTGGTGAAGAAAGCTGTTGGTGCCCTGCTACCAAAAGATATAGCATCTGGGGACTTAAAGGCTTGAGTAAACAAGCGGCCATTCAGCTCAGAAACAATAAAGCCCACACGGAACAAGCACACCAGCCTGTGTGATCATGAGGTAGTGAAGGGATCCAGTGTCAGGCATCAATGAGCTAAAATTATCTTATTATTAATGAGGGGGAATACAGATTGGGGACCCAAAGCCCATCAATAGGTGAGGTGACATCCTTTTGCAGAGGGGTTACAAGGAGGAGATGAGTCAGTTAAGATACAGGGTAGGAGCTATGAAATATGCAACCATCCTCTAGTTCCCATGCTGCCTCCCACCCACTATCATGACTCCAATTCTACCACATAAATCCAGCTAGACCAGGAGATGTACAGTGAAGTTGGAAACATGGGAAACTTAGGATAGATGATCCATCAAGACTAGTGATTGGAGTGGTAATACCAGGAAGGTGGAGGGATGGAGGAATGGAGAGGGAGAGCCAACTTCAGGGATCTACACGTAGCCTCCCCTCTGGGGCACGGACAACAGGGAAGTGAGTGTTGGTACACATTGGACAGTGTAAAGGATGAAAAAATAATTTGTAAATTACTAAGAGTTCAAGGGGAAGGGGGGGAAGGGTAATATAGGGAGCTGATAATGGGAACCTGGAGGGAGGGAGAATGTTTTGAGAGTGATGATGGCAATGGGTGTGTAAAAGTGGCCTGAATACAACTGATGTTGTTAGGGATTGTGATGGGAGTTGTAGGGGTCCCCAAATAAAATGATTAATTTAAAAAAAGGGGGGGGAGGAGAAAGGGGAGGTTTTTTTTTTTAAAGGAGCTTGTATCAAGGGCTCAAGTGGAAAATATTGGGAAATATATGTGGAAATATGTGCGCAAATGTGCTTGATACAAATGATGTACTGAATGTTGTAGTAGCTGTAAGAGCCCCCAATAAAATTAAAAAAAAAAAGACTTGTCCCCAAATCCAAAGTGTTGACCAAATATTTGATGTTTTCCAGACTTGGTGGGAGGCCAGATGTTAGAGACATTCTCCCTAAAGTCTACAACCATCCAGATGCCATTGTCTCTTACACATAAGATACTGCTCACTCTCTGCTATTAGGACAATGAGTCACGTCCCCTGAAAGTTTTGGCTAAATCAAGTCCCAGCCCAATGGCAATGGAGGTTAGGCCGCCATCATGAATCTAAGGTTTGCCCATCTTGTCACATGTGAGACCCTAGTAACACCTCTTCTTACATCCCACATCATTGCTGCATAACCGACCTATATTGCAATCCCTTCCTGTGATGTGTGGTTATGGGTAATCACACCCACTGAATTTTATAAGCCCTGGTCAACAATAAAGTTGGTCTTTTTCCAGCCCTTAAACTTCCTTCCCACGCAGGATCTGGCCTGTGTGTGGATCTAGCCATTGAGATTCTGGTTATCTGGATGTGAGCATGCTAGCACAAAATGTGTCTGATTCCACTTTTCCTACCTCTCATATTTTCTATGACTTCTATAATCTTTATGTATTATGCTGTACAATTTCTCCTACCAGACATTTGATGATATGTTAAGGGCTGGGTGCTCTGACACAGCATCTCTAATAAGAAGTACAGACTGATGTGCTTCTTTTATTTGGGCTTATTTGCTTCCTTGTTTGTTTGACATCAAGTCTTTTTTTTTGGGGGGGTGCATCACTGCTCTCTGGTGGTGGGAGTAAGAGGTCCAGTCCCACTGCTGGAATTGGACCACCATCCCAGTGGGCCGCAGTCCTGTCCACAACCACTATGCCACCGGGGTTCAGCCCGACATCAAGTCTTTAAGACCCAAAATGCTACATCTTTTGATAGCCAAAGAGCATCTGCTTTCTGCAATACATTAGCTCACAAACCCATTCTGTCTTCATCAATCCTGTCGGAAGGTGAGTATCAAAGAGAGTCAGGTTAGTAGAATTAAATGTTCTTGTGTAAGGGAGGCCTTTAGTAGAGGCCCAAAGTCCTTCGGCTATCTTATAATTTGACCAATTCTTTTTGTTTCAATGAATCTATGTTTCTTGATATTATTCGTAATCTTGCTCCACCATCTTGATGTTTCTTACATCATTATTTTGTCTACAGTTTAGAAAAAGATAGTCAAAGAATAAAACAAAAACAAACAAACAAATAAAAAGCACTGCTATTGGAGAGCTAGCCATATCTTTATCCTGGTATTTATTTCAACTGATGGCTTAAATTTTTTATTTTAGCTTATTGAGCTTGAGAAATGTTAAGTGTGTTCTTTTTGCCCACTTTAGGTTTCTGCATGAGCTCTTATTTTTTTTTGTTTTCCTTAAGCTGTGTTTTGAAATGTTTCACCCACCTCTTTAATCAACTTTAGCTACTCTATGTGTGAGAACATTCTTTCTTGTCTTTCTAATAATGTCTGCCTTCTTTGTTTATAATATTCTCTCCTTCCTCGGTCTGGAATTTCCGTAGCATTTATTTATTTCCAAAGCAATAGTATTGGGAGCTAATACCGATAGCAATTCCATAGTTCAATCACAACAGGAAGCATTGTAAAATTGCTACCACTACCAGTTGCAAACATTTTTCTCTCTTGAGCTCCCTTCTGTCAACTTCCCTTTACACAGATCCATCATCTTGGACCCACGAGGACCCATACTCTACTTGTTTGTTATCTCGATAGGTTCATTCATCCCGCGTTTCATATACTGAAAGTCATATAATGAAAAGTCAAGAGGGTTGCCCTCACCGACAACGTCCATCTGAGATACATCTCAGTATGAAAAAAATGACAGAAATTACTGGAAAGCAAATCAGCTCCAACATGCCACAGGGTAGGGAATCAAATGGCAAAGTTTTAACTGTTCAAATTAGATTTATCATTTTGATCTCCGATAGTGATCACTCCAGCATATTCTGTGCACTATGTACTTGTCCTTACATAATCTGCTGTCAATTTGGGAGGATTGAGAGTGCAAGGGTGAAGTCTAGTCTGTCAATCGGGTTATAACCAAAGAGGTCTCTGTGTGGGCATGAGCTTCTACTGAGAATTCTGGGAACACTAGGGTTTTCCTTCTTGGAGATATTAGACAAATTCTCTTTCAGTACTCTCTCTGGTGTATCCTCTACTGACAAGACACATGGTGCTACTTTGCTCTAGCCCGTGACCTCTGGAACACAAGGAGCCATGTGCAGACCCTGACACTGCTGAGATGCTTACACCAGCACTGGCTGGTTCCACAAGACTTACGACTCATTGGTCTGTGATCTACCTGAATTGGGCATCATTTCATGAGTCCAAAGAGGACTTTATAGATTGGTATAGAGGACTCTATAAAGGGAACTTCATGGATTGATACATATAGGCTATTATAGGACTTATGGATTTGATCTGGACTGGGAGAGAATGATTTCTCAATATTCACTTGTTCTTGTGTGCCAGCTTCCTTATTGTACACATATGAGTGTCCATGAATTTGTTTCTCTAGTCTACCCAGACTAGCACAATATCATATGCTAGATCTCTCTAGCACACAATATACCAATGATGAAAATTCTGTAAAATTCTGTAAAAGACATTAAGACCACTAACTTGTGGACACTTGTGTTAGTCCTGGTAGACTAGAGGAACAAATTCATAGACACACATGTGGATTTAGGGAAAAGGGTTTAGATGCAAAATGAATGGAACACTGAGAAAGTATCCCAGCCCAGTCCAGTTCAAAGTCACGAGTCCAATATTAGCCCATATGCCTGATACTAGTCTATAATGTCTCCTTCCAACTCACAAAGTCACAGGTCATTGGATGTAGAATCCTGAGACTGGCAGGTGTCTCCCTATGGCTCCTCGCTTCCAGGGCTCAGGGTCCATCAACAACATCCAGTGGTGGCAGAAGCAACTCATCGCTGGTAGGAGTCTCCACATGGCCTCTCCAGCTTTAGGGGTCTGGCCACATCAGGGCAAAACTGTGTGGCTTCTCCTCCGGCTCCTTCAGCTTCTTGGATGCTGCCATCTTAACTTGTCTGTGATTAATCGTCTCTGAAACTAACTCCCAACCACTGGGGAAGATACCTTCTCATCTTCACGAGGGAAATATCGTGAGATTTCCCAGAAATCTGAGGAGAAGGTCATGCCCACATTGAGGCCTCATTGGCTACTCAATGGTTATCTCCAGATTAACAGGCTAGACTCCACCCATACACTTCAATCATGAAATTGACATAAGCACATGACTGCGAAAACACTTTATAAATCATTATTTATAAATATTGAACGAAAACACTTATCTTAGACTTATTAACTAATTTAGCATTGATATTATTAACCTGTCTACATAATAATAGCACATCAATCTATTCACAGTTGATTTTTCAAAGACCTTTAGATTCTACAAATAAGGGATATTCTGATGATTGACCTTCACTGATGGTAAGTAGGTTATAATTTACTTTTGATAAGACTAATTCTAGAAACATTACTAGCCAACTTAAAAAGACAATTTATTAATTTGGTCAATAATTAAGGAAAAGAAAAACTAATAAATTTAAAATGTCATTTTATTTTATATTACTTCATTAATCATAGGATTTTTATTTTAAAAATTATTTTAAATATAAGAGACTCTAAATTTTCCTCTTCTATAAATGTGTTTCATAAGATTTTAAAGTTTTTCTTACATACCTTGTTATTGCTAGGTGTCCTGAAAATAATTCCTAATCAAAGCAACACTATGTATAACAGGAGGAAACACCATGTGCTAACTCAGGTAGACAAGAGGAACAAATTCATAAACACTCATGTGTGTATAGGAAAGAGTTTTACATATAAGAGACATTGAATATTGGGAAAACATCCCAGTTCAGTCCAGATCACGTCCATAAGTCCAGCATTAGCCATATGTCTGATAAAAATTCTCTTTAGACTCACAAAACACATGGCCTGACATCAAATGCAGAACAGTCACCACTGGCCATTGGATGCAAAATCTTGTGGATCCAGTGGCAGCAGAAGTATCTCGGCTCTGGCAGGACTCCCCAAGTGTTCCTACAGTTGCCAGGGCCTGGATCATATCCCTGTGGTGACTTGACACTAGATGGTCTTTGAGGGAGTGAAGAGAGACAGAGAGAGAGACAGACAGAGAGAGAGAGAGAGAGAGATTGTCTCCTGCCTCCAAGAAGGAATGTGGGAACTCCCAGAATTCTCAGAAGACCCTGCCCACACAGGAGCCTCATTAACTATGACCTGATTGACAGACTAGACTGCACCCATTCACTCATCATTCTTTCAAATTAACAACAGATTATATAACTACCACACACTGCTTCTTCCTGTGAAAACCTCACAGTTGCTTTCATGTTTGAGATGAAGCCACTGTTTCAATCTACGTAGTTGAAGGCAATCCCCTTTTTTGCTGCTGCCCTACAAGCATGGCATCCCTCCTCAAGGAATGTCCAAAGTATGTAATATTAAATCATGCCATCCTTGCCTCTAAGGACCATTCTGGCTGTACTTCTTCTAAGACAGACTTGTTTGTCTTTTTGGCAGTGCCTGGTACTTTTAATATCCCTTTATATACTATAACTCATATGCTTTCATTCTCTTTAAGTGTCTTCTTTATCCAACATCCAACTTGCACATGCATTTGAAGCAATAGAAAATACCATGGCTTTGATAATGCTCAGGTAGTCCTCAATGTAAAACCCCTGCTTTTCAGCACCTTTGAAGGGCTCTCTGCAGCATATTTACCCTTTTTTAACAACAACAACAACAACAAAAGCAACAAAAATCCAAGCTCACTGCCATTGAGTCATTGCTGCTTCAAAGTGACCCTCCTGTCAGTTTCTGAGACTGTAACTGTTACAGAAATAGAAAACTCAGTTTTCCTCCAGGGATCTGCGGGTGGTTTCAAATTGCCAATCATGTGGTTCACAGCCTAACACATCACCAGGGCTCCTATTTTAGAAGTATGGATATTAAATAAAATATATTCATTAGAACGTAGAAATAGACAATGAGTAAAAATTAGATATAAATTATTATACATTTCAATAATGGTGATCATAATTGAATACTACAATGTGAAATACAAAGTTCAAGTTAAATCAGTGGTGGAAAAGATTTTATATAGTCAAAAAAATGTTTCTATCATGTGCTAGGAAAGTACTTGGGAGAGGGGTCAAGTGGTCAGTCAATGCTATCTGATAAGTTGAGAACTCAACTATACACGTGGTGACCTACTTCTGAAAAACTGATAAAAGCCAGTAAAGTATAGTTCTATACTTATGCAAATATAGTCAACAGGATTTGGATTTGCTCAATAGCAATGAATTTGTTTCAATAGTCTATTACTTAAGGTGGCATAGTGACTTTGGGTTGGGGCTACTAACTACAGTAAAATCTGGATAGCAATGCTAATCTGTTCAACAAAAAGTATCAAGATGGAATGCAGTTGGGGTCCTAATCAATTTTCTCCATAAGAAATAACAAATACATCAAATAAAAGCAATGTTTATATAAAAGCAAAAAAAAGAAATAATTTAAAATTAATTCATTCTTGACCATCAAATTTTTACCCTGACCTTGCATTTTCATGCAAAATATTACACAAAAAATGCAGAGGACATAAGTTCAGGGCTATATAACATAATTTAAATAAGAAACACAACAATAAAGTGTTTAATGACTACATACCTTTAGATTGATGAGGATCTGGATGAGGATCTGGATCTGTAGTCATGGATGTGGAGAAGAGGTATGGAGAGTCATTCTTTGTAAGGGAAACCCGCTCCTATAAAGTCATCTGGCAGGAGTTTTTTCCCTTTCTTTGTTGTTTTTCATCAGGACCTGATTGGCTTCCTCTAAAAAACTCTGTCTAATATGTTCTGCTGTTGAGTTTCCTTAATTATTTTCTAAGTACTTCTTTTGTGTGTGTGTGTGTGTGTGTGTGTGTGGGCATCACTGCCCTCCGAACATTTTTTTCGGCATCACTACCCTCTGGTGGTGGGCAGACCCAGCCTTGCTCCTTCAGAGCTGCTGCTGGATTAGAACCTCCATCTCAGTGAAAACTTCTGGAAAATCTTGCAATATTTCCCTCATGAAGATGAGAAGATATCTCCCTAGTTGTTGGGAGTTAGAGAAAACGAACTACGGACAAGACAAGATGGCAGTGTCCAAGAAACTGAAGGAGTCAGAGGAGAAGCCACACAGCCTTATCCTGATGGAACCAGACCTGTGAAGCTGGAGAAGCCATGTGGAGACCACTGCCAGTGCTGAGTTGCTTCTACCACCACTGGATGCTGTTGTGGACCCTGAGCCCTGGAAGCAAGGAGATCCTTGCTGGTGCCGGGACTCTGCTACCCCAGCCTGTGACTTCAAGAGTTGGAAGGAGACTTTATTGACTAATGTTGGGCATATGAACTAATATTGGACTTATGACTTTGAACTGGACTGGACTGGGATGCTTTCTCCGTGTCCCATTCCTCTTGTATATAAACCCTTTCCTTATATCCATTTGTGTGTCTGTCAGTTTGTTTCTCTAGTCTACCCGGACTAACAAATTATGGTACCAGAAGTGGGGCTTACTAACTTATCATCAACGTTATTCATAACATAATTAACCAATTCTTTGTCATGCTGATTCTTTTCAAAAAACTCTTTTCTTAGAACCCATGACTTTTTTAAATCATAAAACAGTACAAAAAGCCACAAAACTAAGAAAATTATAGAAAACCTTGTGGAACACAGCCACAAGAGGTTTAAAAAAATGTGTACAAACAATGCCAACTAAGCCCAAGTAAACATGAACTACTTTTGTTCACAAAAATCAGGAGAGTTGGTTTGGATTCCGATGCTTTGTTTGAACTCCAAAGCAAACTTTTCTCAACATTTCACATGAAATCCAGTTATGCTGAGCACTGATGTGTTCAAGTACTGGAATTCCACCATAAAAGGTCACTGGTTGGAAATCATCAGCCGATTCTCAGGAGAAAGATGAGGGTTTCTACTACTATATAGTTACCGTCTCTATGCCCCAGAGGTATAGCTCTACTCTGAGGTATGGGGTACCAATCAGTTGAAATCAACTTCATGACTATGCATTTTGAGATTTGGGGGGTGGCCTAAGGAATAGTCATGCATATCGCTTGTCAGGAGATACAGCAAATCTCTGGACCGACTTCCCTTTTAAGTTTTAATGATTTGGGGTTATTATCTGAAAGAAGTGCAAATCGCTACTGATATACTATCTGTAGAGTGAATTATATCTGTACAGTAGAACCCAATTCACTTTGTGGCCAACAAACTGTCAGAGTAGTATTAAATCAACTGCAAAAAGTTTTGTTTCCATATATGTATTATAGCAGTTTGCATTGAAGTGTAAATGGAATGTGGAAACTTTTATCGGTAAGTTATTCTGGGATCTCATTTTTATTGATATCTGTTTTTCTTCCAATGTTATTGGCAAATATTTTTTAGGTTACAAAGATGTTTTCAACATTTAAAAATTTCTTACCAAATTCATGTGATGTTTGGGAAAACCCTTATTAACTCCTTCTGTGAAAAATTTGTTAACCCTCCTGAGCAGTTGTTCCCAAGTGAATAAAGAATGTGTTCAAGTTTGCTTGATTTGTGCTTCCCTTATTGTGCTTGTTGACTCAATCTACTGTCTTCTAATGAAAATATACTATTATTCAAAAGTATGCACAAAAGCATACATAGCTGCAATATGAATTTGCTGATCATCAGAATATTTTACATAACTTATTTAAATAGATATTTTAGAACTATGATGTCCTAGCCAAGATTATTTTATATCAAAGATATAGTTATGTTCTCATTCTGAATTTATAAGCATTTTTTCATTCTTAGTAATAAGAATTTTAGAAAGAAAAAAATCCATATTTTCACATGTTGCATATAATGAGAAATTAAGTTAGTAGGATCATTTAAAATATATATTATAATGAATATGGTTAAAAGCAATCAGTCATAATTTCCTAGGGCATGAGTTACTACTGGGAAAAGAAGAACTCTGATGATTTGGGATGGTACATTAATGCGGTGGAGTTCATGCACCATCCCTGTGTGCTTAACTCTCTCCAAGGGAATAATTTTAGCCCTAGGAGAATTGTTTCATTATTCTGCAACGTGAATTAAGTGACATTTTCAAATTATTTCTTTTATCATAACTATTTCCATGACTGCTATTGCAGATATAACCTTAGAAGTAAAAATGCCTATTATTACGCCTTATAATTACTTGAAAATGTGCATTTATTAAAAGAGTTCTATTAAGTTTCCATTGTCAGATCTACAGTTTACTAATTGCATATATTTGATCCTCAAGACCTCTTCACTGCCTCTGTTCTAGCACTCTGTTTTTTTCTCCATCTGCTATACTCTGATATTGCTTGCTTAAAACAAGATCATTGGAGGAAATGTCTGGGTAAAGACAGAAGCAGTGGAGTACAGCAACTATTAGAGAAACAAGCAGACAATCAAATCCCAGAATAGTTACAAGGAATTCTAACAGGAAAGCAGCTATGTCTCCCTGTCTGCCACAGCCTTTCTAGCACATGAACTCATATGAGTACTACAATGTGATGCATTTTGAAGATAGAGCAAAAATTGAAATTTCTATATGCATTCAGAATTTGTTTCAACATACTCATAGCTTGTCAGAAACTGTCTAGATATTTTAAGATATAGGCAAGTTTTATATTACCGAAATGTGTGCATATGTATGTCCCTAGTAGCATATTTTTTTAAGAAAATTATCTCTTCTAGCTGAAAGTAAAAAAAAAAATCATAGAAATGGAGATCTTATGTTTATAGAAAAATTATTAGAGGTAATAATTATAATATTAATATTTAGTGACCTAGACTACCATATGACTCAGATTCTCTATTGTTTATCACATATTACTTAATGTACTCATTTTGTAGATTAAGTGTTGGACCATGCTTTTAAACACCTACGATTTGTCAGTAAATCTATGTGTTTTATGCCTACGCTACATGCCCTAGTAAAGTCATGGCCTTAGAAACCATTATTTTGACACATAAATTTCTGGTACAAATATAATAGTCTTTTGTGAAGGAACGTACCTAGTGAATTAAAATATGACAGTTGAAGAAGATAAAGTAATGAAATTTTGTTTTGCTAAGCCAAAGAAATATTTTTTAAAGTTCAAAACTAGTACTGAAAACAAAATTAAGAGATGTATTTATCAGTTCAAGGGATTTAAAAATAACTAATATTGTTAATTGTGCAGTCACCTAATCTAGTGTCAATTTGAAGATTAAGAACATAGGATTGGAGTCTAGCCTGTCAATCTGGAGATAGCCAATGAGACCTCTGTGTGGCCATGGTCTTCTCCTGAGAATTTTGGGAAATGTGGTAATCCCTTCTTGAAGGCAGAGACATTATCTCTCTTGGTTCGCTTCCTTGAAGATTCTCTACTGACAAAGCTTACTTCCTGTAGGACATCCCTGAGGAGAAGCCACATTGGGCTACCCTAGTGCCCTGAGCTGGACAAGCCACATGAATGCAATCAGACCTCTAAGCCAGAGGAGCCACATGGAGATCCCTGCCAACCCTGAGATGTTTACAATGCTGCTGGATCCAAGGGCATTTTACCCATCTGCCTTTTGAACAACTTGCATCACTGCATGTGTTTTGTGAGTCTGAAGAAGATTTTATAGTCTGGGGTCAGACATATGGACAATATCATACTTGGGGTCTTGAACTGGACTGGGTTGCAATGCTTTCTTAATGTACCTTTTCTATAAAGCTCTCACATACACATGCGTGTTTATGAATTTGTTTCTCTAGTCTACCCAGACTAACACACTAATTAAATGCAAAAGAGAAAAAAGAGAACTCAAAACAAGTAAAACTGAAAGTCACTACGTAGTAGGATAAAAAGTATTAAACCTCAATTAAAAACAAGTGACTTCAAACAGAAATAAAAGGCTAATATGATCATATTTGGAAGTTGAGGATGGAGAAACATGCAGTAGGGTGATTAAAAGAAACCATCTTTATTCTGAAAGTTGCAATTAAATTACAAATAAATGGATGGAAATTATATTAACTCTACCACAAACAAACTTGTAAATCTATATTACTATCAAATTAATCAAGAGGAGTTCATTATCTTAAACATTACAGTCAGGAACAGAATTTCAAGGCTTTGTAAATATGAAGAAAATAAAGGGCATAACTATAAGAAGATACATGCAAAACAGCAATTTGTATAAAAAATGCCAATAATATGTATACAATTTATAAAGCAACCAGAATATAGGTTGAATTAATGTTATGAAAAGTGTCAGATTTATTACCTTAATTTATAAGGCAATAAATTAAAGAATGAATTAAATACCAAAATAAAGTAAATGATAGAAAACAAGATTAGGGAGTAAAAGCATGACCAATTTATAAAGCTAGTGATATTTGGTATAGAAATCTTTCATGCTATAAGAGATATGATCAAACCAGGAATGGAATGTTATTTCTTCAAATACTAAAGAATATATTCAATCTGCTAAGAAATATCAATGAGAAATATGCAGTTTCCATCATGGTTAATGACAACAGGAAATTTTACCATGATCCAAAATAAACAGTGTCTTACTCATCACTTCCTTTCAGTATTGAACTGGACAGTCCAGTCCAGGGCTGCACACACTTTTTCAGCATGTGTAAATTATCAAGTCAAAATTATCTAGAAACTACAAAAATGCAAAACATATATTTATTTATTGCATTTATTCATAGATATATTGAGAATTCCTTATATGTACACAGATGCCTGTTTATATACCTTGCATAACCACAAGTCCATATTGCACAGTACAACACAAGTAACCATGTACATTTTTTGTCATTACCTGAGTTTATTCTAATGACTTGCATTGAATGCAATGAGCGAGGGATACATAGTCCAGATAGTAACTGAGAACCAACCTGAAGCACACTTCCAAATGATCATCAGTCATGGTGGAACGGTACTTGAACTTAATGATCTTTATGTGGGAAAAGGCTAACTCCCATAAATAAGTTGAGCTGAATAATGCAGTCAAAGAGGTTGCACATTTTCTCAGGTTTGGTTACTTTCCCTCTGTGAGTAAGTTCCAAAACTGTTCATGAGCTCCAGACTTCAGCTGAATGTCAGCTTGTAGTGTCAAAAATCTCCCATTCTGTATGAAAGTGATAAGTTTTTGTCTGCTTACTTATCTAGCTCCCCCACTCATTTTAATACCCTTTCTTATGTTTTAGAGGAAAAAATCAAGGTATACAAGTTGGCGATAACTTAGCTTATCAATTTTGCTGCATATTTTTGACATCCAAGATTGCATCTAAGTGGCTGTGCTGTATATCAATCAAGTGACAGGATTGATGATAAGCTGACATCTAATCTTTTAATGCCATGTGATCTGCCCACATTACATTTGTGATCAACTAGTAGATCGTGATCGATATATTGAGCACTGTTGGTCTGGTCACTAAACAAAGCAAGTTTAAAAAAATCGTTCCAGTTTTTAGAAAAAAAACTTAAAAATCCTTTTCAGATGCCATAATTATAAATGTGAAAATATCCAAGGTGGGGGCAGGGAGGGAAGTTACAGTGGTTAGAAAATACTAGAAGGAATAAACTTAGCTAGGTTATAGAATATGAGATTAGTGTGCAAGCATCCAATCTAAATTTTTATATTAGAAACACAGAAGCCCTGGTATTATAGTGGGGGAGTGTGTCAATCTGGGCAGACTAGAGAAACAAATACATAGACACACTTATGTGTATAAGAAAGAGGTTTATACAAGAACTGAGTATTGAAAAAACATCCCAGCCCAGTCCAGATCCAAAATATAAGTCACATATTATCCCATATGTCCAAAACCAATCTATAAAATTCTCTTCAGACCCATGAAACACATGCAATCTTGCCAAATGCAGGAAAATCCTCGTCAAGCGCATGGGGATTCTTGTGAATCCAGTGATGTTGTCACCATCTCAATACATGCAGGAGTCTCCATCTAGCTTCTGCAGCAGCCTACGATGCAGGACCACAGTAGGTCCAGGTGGCATCCCCTCGGAGATGTCTCCCAGAGAGTCAGCCTTGTCAGGAGAGTGTCTCCAAAAGAGTGAACTGAGAGAGAGAGAGAGAGAGTGAGAGAGGTCATGTCCACACAGAGGCATCATTGGCTATGATCTATTTGACAGACGAGACTCCATTCCTCACTCTTAATCCTCTCAAGTCCCAAGTTGACAGCAGGTTATGTAACTACCACAGTTAGGATTGAGCTACTTAGCAAAATGTCGGAGGCTCAAACATGGGAGATTCAAAACCACCTGCAGTTGCAGAGGTGCAATATGAGATAGTCTGTTTCCAGAAAGACTTAGAGCCATAGATGCTCTGTGGGACAATTCCATTATGTCCTAAAGGGTGACTAAGTGCCAGAATTTAGAGACCAGTGCACATTTTGGGATATATTAGAAACATTCAAAATTTAAACGTAAAAGGCAATATCATTTACAGTAGCATTACAAATATGAAATATTTGTGGATAAATCACATAGAGATACATGTGAACTCTATTTAACCATGAAAATAATAACAATGCTGAGAAAAATTAATGTTCATCGAAGCCATATTTGTCATAGTCTAACTTGGAAATAAACATCCATCATGTAAATGATAGACAAATTATAGGGAAACCACACTACTCATTACTAAACAGAATATAACTACAAAATATGTATGCTAAGTGGAAAATACAGAAAAATAAGAGTGCACAGTAAGAAAATATTTTATTAATTTTATTAAGTGACTTCCAATAGTTTGTGGAAAAATTGAATGAAAAGTTAAGATTTTTTTCTATAATTGATTTTATATTCCCATGTATGTTAAGCAATCTCTAAACTGCTTGATTCAGGAGGAAACTCCGGTCTAAAATCTGATACATAAATGTGGAACTTGCCTAGACTTGAACTTGCTCACTTCGGCAACTATATGAAAATGTTTTTCTAGAGAAACTAGCTTGAGACAGTCCAGATGATTCCTCAAGTACTATATTGGGAAAAACATTTCGTCACGAAGAAGTTTAGAATAGTAGAATGCTACAATTTTCTTTTTAAAAAAAAGAAATGAAAAACAAAGAAAATTCTCTTTTCATATTGTTGTATGGAGGATAAACAGTGGGTGAAGCAATTTTAATGTAAATTTTAAGAAAATGAAACACAACTCATTGTCATACCTTGAATTTCCTCTCATAGTAATTGTGTATATTTCTGATACTAAAGACTTTAAAGGCACAGGAGGCCTTTTCCGTCATCCTGAGTGGGAGCCTTGCAAGTCTGACTTGGAGGTTAGCAGGCCAGTGTCGAACCCTGTAGCAATCTAGGTGAATTATAAATACTGTTTAGTATTGTTATATTATGGAGACATGTATATCTCAAACAAACATAGGATATCCTATGGACCTAAGATACGCTGAATATTCATATGTGGCATAGGCAATGGAGAAGTTCCAGCTATTATATGAAGCAATGGACTCTTGAAACAGTCCAGTATTTCTCACTGCAATTGACTCATACCAACCTTACATAGAGTTGCTGAGAATATAAATCATTACTTCAGAAGACAGCATCTGTTTTCTCCTGAAGACTTACTGGTGGCTTTTAACCACCTATGCAACTGGGCCACTAAGGAACTATTTAGGGACGGAATCTTGAGCAGGAGTGGTTTTAAGGGGGGAAAAAAATCAAGATTTCAAAATATGAGCCTAAGATAGCTGTAAAACACGTAAGTGGTACTGACAAATAGATAATCCTAAAGTTATGTCTTGGAGAAAGACAAGAATCTCTACTTTCAAACAGAGTTACAGTCTTGGAAACTCAAGGGGGCAGCTCGACCACTTCCCATCAATTTTCCATGAGTCAACATTGAGTGAGATATTTTGCATTCACAGATCATTGTGCAGCCAATTAAACTGTACTGTTATCATGGGAAAGGTGGAAATCATGTAAAGGGTATGCACAAATAATATAGAGTGCAAATATGAAAGGTGTGTAGTAGGTTTTATACCAACTTTGTTAGGGTGGATATTTCAGACTTTTAACAGTTGAGGCCTTCCCCATGTGACCAAACCTAATGTAATATAACATAACCAACTTCACGATGGGATCTGCATTGAGCAGCCAACAGTTGTGGGAGGATTATGATGGGTTGCAACATTACAATTCCTTACTAAGGTCCTAGTCTTACAAATATTCCCTCTGGAGTGTGGCCTACTTCTAATACATAAGTAGACTCAAAGGAGGAACTTCATTGTTCAGGTTCCTCTATCTGGTTCATGAACTTCAAATTTGGGGCACTTACACCAATGACCTACCACCTAGTCTTGCATCTTGGGAGCCATTAGAACTTGCTGTTTTAATTGCTGATTTTGAATTCATACACCAGTGTATCCATCAGTCATAGTCTTCCTGCTTCATCTTCCTGCTCCATCTTCCTTCTTCCAGGTCCATTTAATCCTAGCTCCTATAGGAGTTAGGAAAAAAATCTTCAGTTTATCATCCAGCCAACAGATTGAAACAAATTAAATTTATTCACTTTTGCAATTATTTGCCACTATTAGATACATTTTTCTTTGTGTATATTTAAGTATTACAGACTTTACTTCTCTAGAGAACTCAACATAGCACAAAAATTAAATCCTAAGCAATTCTAGCCTCTAGTCTTTAGATGTCAGAAAGAAAAGGAAGAAAAGATTTAAGTAAGTATAGATACTAAAGAGGTTGGAAACAAGACTGATACCATATTTTCATGAACTACAGATTGTAGTAGTACACTTGACTGTAAAAGAATTGCTGGCAGCATATGGTATTATGAACCACAAGATACACAGTTAAAGATGAACCACTTCTCCTCAGAAGAAAGAAGAGGCTTTCCACACTCTTAAATATTTACAATCTCACAAGCCCACAGGAGTAGTTCTACACTGTCCTGTATGTCTTTTTGAGTTGGAATAGATTCATTGGCACTAAGTTAGTTAAGAATGATGTGAATTCTAGTAAGGTCTTATTCTGATGTTTCAAATTGTTGATATTGAAACACACTCCTTGTATAATCTTGAGAGTGTGAAAAGATTGCAATATTTTATTGTTTGCTAACATTTAATATAGAAAGTTCTGGAACACTGTTATATAAAAAAACATGAGTAGTAATAAAAGTAACCCAAGATTTCCAATTTATAAAACTCTGATATTGACTTAGATTAAAAAGTTTTGCATACCAGATGCCTCAAAATCAGTTAATTTAATATATCTGGGAATTATTGAGAAGAAATAATAAAGAAGCATTGGGCAAGCAGAGGTAGTATTCTAATTTTTTTAAGTATTTATTACTTAGGAAAGCAGGAGGAATACGTGTGTGTGTGTGTGTGTGTGTGTATATATATATATATATATATATATACACACACAAAAGATTTAAGTAAGTGTCCTATCACTGTAAAAGAATTGCTGGCAGCATATGGTATTATGAACCATAAGATACACAGTTAAAGATGAACCACTTCTCCTCAGAAGAAGTGATAGGACCATTGTGATAGGACCATTGTACATAACAGTTGGGTATGGTTCTAAGGTAATTAACAGAAACTAGCAATAATCTCATACAAAATTCAGTTTAATGCATTTATCTAAGAAATGCAGCTAAATCCAATACAATTAAACCCAACTAAATCCAATTAAGACAATGGAATTAACTAAGAAATACAATTAATAAACAGTCAAGGATTTAATGAAGAGATGATAAAATCACAGCTCTTCAATATTTTGCTAAATAACAAATACTTAATGGATGACAATTTTAAAAGTCAGTTTTTGAATATACCTTCAATTAGAATATCTTATTAAGTTGCTCCTCTTTGTATACCAGAAATAAGTCCTCAAAATGGCTCTGAAGTTTGAGTTTATTGTTACTAAGTTACTAGACATGAATAATAATATATTTTTAAAATTAAATGGAAAGTATATCTCTTTAACAACAAAATAACCAGACTGAGCCCCGGTGGCATAGTAGTTGAGTGCGTGACTGGGGTCCATTGGCTTGGCGGGTCAAATCCACTAGCAGCTCTCTAGGAGCAAGACTGGGTAGTTCCCACGACCACTAGAGGGCAGTGATGCCCCTCCAAAAAACAAAACAAAACAAAACAAAAAAACAATAAAATAACCAAACATATTGCTTTTGAGTCAATCCTGACCCACTATATAAGGTTTCCTAGACTGTGGATACATTTTTGTTTGTTTTTGCGGTACCCATTTTCTGATCTCTATTAAAATATATGTTTCTTTAATTTAAATTTAAAGTTGAATGCTTATATTTGCCTTTTAAGAGTTTTAATTGTAATATATAATTAATATATCATGCAACTCATATATAATATAATTCAATAGATTATATTAAAGAAAGTTGTGCAATCATCTCCACAATTTTAGAAAATTTGTTTCTTGCTTGTGCTAATTGTCATTAGCTCCACCACTCCCCGGAATCTCCCCACTACATCTTCCTTGACACCATCAGTGCAATCACCATCTCTATAGCTCTACTCATCATGGATTTCATATACAGTGGACAAAATAAAGCAAGGCAGCAACAAAAACATATGACACTCTGCATAATAGCAAGGCCATTTATATCCCATAAAGCAGAGTAAACTGCTAACCTCAAAGTCAGCATTCAAACCCACAGGCACAAGTCAGAAAAAATGAGCTGTCTTCTCCTGAAGATGTATGGTCTCAGAAACTTTGCACCATGATTCTGTGAATCAGAATCAAGTCAGTGACAATGAGTGTAATCTTTGTATATAGTAAAAAGTTTTGCATTCAGTGTGGCAATGTTAATATCCAGTTGTTACATGCACACATTAAAAAGAATAAGGCCACATAAACCTGTGAGACTTTCCCCTGAATAGCCCTGTTTAGGGTTTTGCTTGTTGTAAAGAACTTGAGGTAGATCTGGTAAAGTTTGCTGTATTAATTGACTCTCTGGCCACTCTATTCTCTTAGGTTATAGTTGATAATACTTCCATTGCTATTTTCTCTTAATTAGATTCTGTCAAGTCTTAATATTATTATAAATTATATATGATATATTAAGTAATCATGGAGTGTATTTCTTTCTCCTGTTAGCAGCAATGATTTCACTAGAAATTTGCAAGTTATATTTTTCTTATCAAATTTATCAGTAGATTAATTAAGATATGTCCTGTTTTTTCCTCCATCAGGTTATCTTTCCATTTACTTTTCTAACTGTGTAGATTTTTCATTTTTCATTACCATTATAATTCTGTAGCCCATTTCCAGGTTAATTTATTATACAGTAGCAATATTACTATAAAAGTCATGATTAAAAATGATTTTTCTATCTATATATTTCTATAACTAAAGAAGTTGGTAGATATATTAAATTATTTCATTATTTTTTGTTGTTAGTACATGATTTGAATAATAGCTGTATTAATTGGTCTTCCTTGTAAGCCCATTGATATTATCCAATCACAGTATTCGTGGCAACTACATAATCTGTCAGTATGTGAAGGGCTGGAGTCTAACCTGTCAATCAGGTCACAGTTTAATGACTTCAGTTGACACGATGGAGATAAATAGCTCACTGGAGACCAGATACATGCACTCTGTTCTTGGTCTTCCTGCTGACAAGCCACATAGAGCTACACTAATGGAATCAGAGCCTTGGAACTGTAGATGCCACTTAGAGACCCACACTGATGCTGAAAAAGCTCCACCACCACTGAGTCCTCAAGACTTTCTACCCACTGTCCTCTGATCTTCTCATATTCCACATCATTGCATGTGTAGGGTGAGTCTGGAGAGGAGTTTATAGACTGGTATCAGACATGTGGGCTAATATTGGACTTATGGACTTGATCTGGACTCACCTGGAATGTTTTCTTATGATGCAATCACTCTTTGATATAAAGTTTTCTATTGTGCACATATAAGTCTCCCTGGATTTGTTTCTCTAGTCGACCTGAACTAACACAGTTTTGTACTTGAATACTGATCCTGAAATGTCCTTGACATTCCTCTTAAATTTGTTGCCTCCTACATAGTAAACAACTCAGAATGTCTAGTATCAATCTATTTCAGCCTATCAAGGCCAATGATATCAATACTGGTGCATTTCATTGTTGACTGTTTCCCGTTTCCTAAATTTGTAGGTAATTTGTGCTATTTTCAAATTATTAAAAACTTGTTTTCAGCTGTTTATTCTCAGTTTGAGTCACGTTCCACCAGCAAAGGAAGGTTTTGAATAGTTTGTTTCATTAATGTCATAGTGGTGGACTCACCCTTGAGGTGGCAATTCTTCCCCTAAATCATTTTGGATGTCTTTCAAAACTTGAGTGGTTCACCTTCTGGCACTGTATACTTGACAATGTCCTGCTGTTTTCCATAAAGTTTTCCTTGGGAAATCGCTTAAAATGCACATTCAATTCCTTCTTTGAATTCTGCTCTTAATCTGCAAGCTCCACTGAAATATTTTCACCATGAGTGATCACAATGGTATTTGGAATAACAGTGACATAGCTTTCAGCATTGTGACCACACAATGTGATGGCAGCACACATGACATCACAGTTAAAAATAAAAAAACAGACAATTTCTTCAGTCTAGTATCAATCAAACATCTAACCAAAATACTTTAATAGCACTTGTCAACACAAATTTCATGCCTCAATTGCTAGACTTATTTTTCGGTATATTTAACCTATATACTTCAAAAATGGCACCGGTTTTCCTCTATCAGTTCTAGTTTTAGGGAATATATGTGGGTGTGTATATATATATATGTCATATACCACTCTTCCCTCTGCTTACCCATAAAAATCAAGATATTTTATTAAATAAGTATAATTTAGGCATCAGGAAATATATTAAAATAAAAAAAATGCATAACATGAAACCCTACTTATTACATACCAAAACCACATATTTCTGATATAAACTGTTAAGTCATTTAACCCACAAGAAATTCCTTTAAAAGAGAAAAAAATACTTTCAAGAGTGCGATTCACTTGGACACTCCCACATAAGATTGAAGCAATACTCAACCATCATATGTTCATCACTTCTTCCTTGGATTCTGTTGTCCATTGTTATGGCTAAATCTCTTTCCATGCCCTACACTTAGGTCAAAAACTAAGTTCTCTGGAAAGTAATATATTTGATTGTGTAGATAGTGAACTTTAATATACATGCTACACCCAAGTCTATTGAAATGAAAATTCATATTCTGTGATAATTATGTATATCCCTATACCTCCTTGTTGTCAAGAAAGATTTTCACACTAAGAACAAATGAGAAACAGGCACATGGTTTGATTTTGTTCAATGATACTATGAGATGTGGGACATTTATAAGTGATCTGATCGGTGAGACACCTAAAATTCCTGCCTTTAGTTTATCCATGCTAAATCAAGGTAAATTATAAGCTATTTATTCAATTCATGACCTGTCCAATTTAAACTTTAATGCAAAATATTTTATGACGTCTGCCTTTATATATGGTGGCTGTAGCATGATTGTGCTACCAGAATTTAATTGATTCCATTTGGTCATATAACCATCATATATTCTTCCATAGGTCATTTTTTTCTTGCCAATGTCCATGTTTGGCTCTTCTATTCCAAAGGTAAAAGAATCAAGCATACTTTGTGTCACTAATTGTTGACAAAGAAGAAAATTAACACTCTTCAATTCTATGCAAACTACTCATTAATTTTCTTGATAATTTATCCTTTTGTGAGAATAAAGAGATGGCCATGGGCTCTTCTTTAATCGTGGTGCAGTGACTAATTGGAGTAGAACCATATTTGCCAATGAACACATGGTGAACTTTGTTTGGAGCAGGCTAATAAAAGACACTACTCAATGGGGTAATATTTTGAAAGACTGATTTTCTTAAGAAGGTCTCCAATGTCATTAATGAATACTAAATTGATGCCCACAAAGAATGGCAGCAACAGCAAAAGCTTTTCTCTCCTTTGCTAAGGGTGATTTTTGTACCAGGTTGAAGTACATTGTTTCTGTTTTAAACTGGAGGCAAGCAATTCAGAAGACTTCTTGGAAAGATTTGTTATCAATCATATTACTCCATTCTTATCAAAAAGTGCACTATATGAAGTTGTTTAAAATTCACAGTCACTGTTCCCACTTTCTTTATCTTGTGCAATATCAGACATGTATGTTATGCCTTCTGAGAACTGTCACAATTCACCAAAAGGTGGATGCAATGAGATCCCAGTGAGGAATAAGAAGTTCTGTAGATAAACAGTTGTGAAACAGAGATCATTATACACACCAAAAAAAGTAGATAATTTAAATAAATAGATTTTCTGGTTAAATAAGACAGCTCGTTATAGCATCTAGTTTTAAAAATTTGAAGGACAGACCAAAAGTTTCCAAATTCAACCATAGTGAAGAAAATAGATCTGATGAGTTCTTGCTAATGAAATTATCTGAGAGATCCCAGTAACCCAAGTACCAGGTCTAAAACTAAGAGAACCAAAAAATAAGATAGTTTTGTTGGTCTGTGTAATTATTAGTGATTGAAATTAATAATATTCAAAAGAGGAAGGATTAATAGTCTGAAAATATTATCTTACTAGTTAGAATAAAGTTGTAAATCTCATAACAGAATTTTGTGAAACCATAGGCTCATGATTGTAAATACCTTTTTTCAACAACCCAAAGTGAACTTTACAACATGGACTACAGAGGAATTAAATTTATTATAGGAGGATATGATAACAAAGCTTGAAATGTCATGAAGCAAAATAAGGCAGGATATTGACTATGGAACAAATAAGCACTTGTAACAGATCATTGTATAAGAGTTCTGAATTAAGTAGAAGAAAATTAAAACAAATCCAGAGAAGCAGAAACACAATGCTGAATATATCCTACCTAAATTTGAGGATCTCAGGAGTACAAATAATAGAACATTTGATGAGTTGTGGGATGACATGGAGAACACTATTTAAGTAAGCAAAAGATCATTTATAAAGGCAAGGAAGAAAAGAAAGGCCAAGTTGTATGTTAGAAAACTAAAACGCAATTTTGAGTAGAGTAGCTAAGTTAAATGGAAAAAAACTAGTGAGGTAAATATCTACAGAATATTTCAAATGGGAACTGGAGAAGATAAAATAAAATGCTATAATTAAATTCACAAAGCCTTGAGCCTAAAAAGTCCAAAAGGAAAAGAAGCACACAACATATCTTAAACTCCAAGATTTGAAGAAAATATTCACCCCTCAAGTCACAAATCTGGAAGATTCTCTGGACAGAATTTTGATTGATACAGGAATCATTGAGTGACGATGAAAAGAATAGACAGAACCACTCTTCCAAATAGAACCAATCAACATTCAACCTTTTCAAGAAATAGCATATCATGATAAACAATGATACTAAAGCAAGAAACCCAAGTTATACTGAAGCCACTATGGAGAAACAAGGAAGGCTACAGGAACTGAAAGAAAAATAATGGGAATGACTTAAGGAGCTGACGGTGAGCTAGAAACACTCACTTGTATATGCCAAGAAATTTGGAACTCAGTTGTTTGAAAGTTATTTGGAAGATTCATATTTGTGTCCATTTCAAAGAAATGTGAGGGAACAGAAGGTAAGATTTATCTATCATAAATACCAAATTGAGACAAATTTTTGCTGAGGATAATTCAGCAACTGATATACCAACAATTTCAAAGGACACTGAGAAATTTATGTCAGATTCAGAAGAGGATGTAGCACAAGGGATTACCATTGCTGATGTCAGCTGGATCCTAGCTGAATATACCTAACTGAATCCTAGCTGAATATACCTAACATACATACTCATTATTAAGTCACTTTTAAAAGAATTATATATGTATCATCATAATCAATTCTAGTGTTCCTCTCTATCCCCTACATTCATTGTGTGCTCCTCATCCATGCCTCAATAAACTCCTGCATTGGTTATTATTTCTATTCACCCAAACCTTCCGTGTTTCATAAACTGGAAAACCTAACGTTAAAAAAACTTCCTTTTGCTTGGATTCACAATCAAAGCCTGTGGAAGTAGCAGAGACATCACATTAGGGATGCTGGGTCCACTATGATTTCACAGCAACAGGATCTATGTTATTATTTCTCTGGTTGCAATATATCTACCCTGCTTTATACGTTGCACTATTTCAAGCAAGATATATACTCCTATATGTATTTTTCATATCCCACCTTTCACATAAAATAACTCTTCTTTCATCCCTCTTCATAACTATCTTTTTTGTTGTTGTTACTATTGTTGTTTTTTTTTTTTTTGGTCGGGGGGACATCACTGCCCTTGGTGGTAGGAGTAGGAGGCCCAGCCTTGGTCCTGGAGAGCACTGCTGGGTTTGAATTTCCAACTCAGTGGGCTTCAATCCCGCACACAAACACTACGCCACCGGGGCTCAGCTCCTCTTCATAACTATCTTATAGCTTTTGGATTGATAAAAAGTTTCAGCAAATCTTCTGGGTTAAAATAATTGTTTTCATTTCCCTTTAATATTAATTGGGTTTTCTTTATTGCTTCAAACTAGTTATCAACTTATTTCAGCCTCAATGCTCTTGTTTTGGGTTGTATTAGGTACCTTTGAATCAGTTTCTACCCACAGAAACCCTATATATACAACAAAACTAAATATTATCTGGTCCTGCAGCATCCTCAACACTGCTGCTTTGCCTGATCTCAATGTAGCAGTCACTGTGTCATTCCAATTATTCAAGGCTGTTCCCCTTTCTCAAAGCTGCACTTCTTGAGCAAACCTGATGTCCTTTCTCATGCACTAGTCTCGCTTAAATACATGTCCATAATATGTGAGATGAAGGCTTGCCATCGTTGCTTGTAAGCAGTTTTTTGGCTCTACCTCTTCCAAGACAAATTTTTGTGTTCTTTTGTCAGTCCATGGTACTTTCAGCATTCTTTGCTAGTGCCAAAATTCAAATCCATTGATTATTCTTCACTTTTATTATTCAACATTCAACTGTTCATGCAGAAGAGATAACTGAAAAATATCAGGATTTGGGTTATTTCACCTGAACCTTTAAACTACATCCTAATCAGACCATTGAAAAATATCATTGGGTCATTTCACCTGAATTTTTAAAATAACAACTTTTATCAACACTTAAAGATGTCCTTTGCAGCAAACTTGTCACAGGCAATATTTTTTTTGAATTCTTGGCCATTGATTCATGAGCATTGATTGAGAATCCAAGCAACCTGAGATCCTTGATAAATTCAATATTTTCTTTATTTATTATGATGCAATCTATTCATCAAGCTTTGAGGATTTTATTTCTCTCTACGTTAAGCTGCACTCTATTGATGCCTGCAAACTTAGACCTTCATCAGAAAGTGCTAAAAGTCATCTTCATTTTCAGAAGCAAAGTTGTGTCATATTCATATATAAGGCTATCAAGCAAAAGATATTTATAAATTATATTTATTAATACAGTCATGCCTATATGCAATATAAATATATAAAAGTATGGATATAGTTCTATGTACATATACTTATGTGTTAAGTATTGAGGTAAAAGATGGACATTGGGCCTCTTCTCACATACTCCATCAACACAAAAACACTTTATTCTAATAAACTGGCATTCTGTGATTCTCAACTTCCTGACACAATTGCTGAAGTCAAAATGGGTGCATAAGCAAATGATTTGAGGGAAGATGATGGTGCCTGGATATCAGAAAATATAGCAACTTAGGTCTCAAAGACTTGAGGTTAAAGGTGTGGCCTTCTAGCAGGGTAGCAATTAAGATCACAAGGAAGAAGCACAGCAGCCTGTGTGATCACAAGATGTCAACAAGATCAGGTATCAGGCATCAGAAAACCCCAAGTAAGCAATCATGTTAATGTGAATGAGCTGGGTTGAAATGGACACCCCAAACCCATATGTAGACAATTGGACATCCCATCACAGAAAGGTCACAAGGAAGGGGTGAACCAGTCAGGGTGCAATATAGCACTGACAAAATACACAACATTCCTCTAGTTTGTTAATGCTTCCTATCCCCTACTATCATGGCCCCAGTTCTAATTTATAAATCTGGCTTCATAGGACCACACATACTGGTACATATAAGAACTCTTGACACATGGAACTCTTGACACGAAAAATCCCTCAGCAGCAATAATGAGAGTAGCAATATCATGAGGTGGGGGAAAGGTGGGGGGAGAAATGGGATAAAGGAGGACCAGATCACAATGATCAATGCATACCACTCCTTACATAAGATAAAAACCAGAAATGTGGGTATCAGGAGACAGCAGGCTTGAAAGATATGAAAATAGTCATAATTTATAATTTATCAAGGGGTCATGAGCTGTAAGGCTAAAGGAGGGATGTAAAAAAAAAAGGAGCTGTTGCCAATGGCTCAAGTGGAAAGAAAATACTTTGTCATGTTTGAAAATATGTGTTTGATACAATTGATATATGGATTATTATAAGAGCTGTAAGAGCACCAATAAAACGATTAATAAAAGAAAAGACTTTTTCCAAACTTGGTGCCATGATCTTCTGTGTAGAGCAAAACATCTCTGATGATTTGCTCTGTATACAGATTGAATAGGCATGGTGCAAGGACACAACTCTGGCACACACTTTTCCTATTTTTATGTCATGCAGTCTTTACTTGTTTGATTCTTTCAACTACCTTGCAGTTCATACTCAGGTTCTGGGAAAGCACAATGAGTTGTTCTATCTTTGGTTGGTCTTGACCCACACAAGAGAATGATTTACACCCATTATACACACACACAAAGACACACACTACAATGAACATCTTTCTTGGATGCTCTGATTCAGCCAAGGTCCACCTGGCATCAACAATTGTATTCCCTTTTCCGTGTCCCTTTCTGAGTCCAACTGAAGTTTGACAGCTCCTGGTCAAACTACTGCTGCAACCACTGTTGGATGCTTTTCAGAAAATGGATTTGCACACAATATCTGTGTCGGGTATGGTTCTCTTAGTGAAATAAAACCAGGACTCTAGTAATTATTTTTATATATTTATATAGAGAGAAGGGTATATAAGATAGGAAAGAAAGAGTTAACCATAAAACAGTACAAATTGTTCGGTGCAACTCACTTGAGTGAGACAGCTAGAAGAACAGCAGTCCTTCAAGTCTTGAGGGCTGCTGAGTAGTCCTCTGTAGAGCAATCCAGGCTATCTGGTCACATGCAACAAACAACAGAGCAGGTCACCAACAGTCAGCCAGATGACAGTCTGATAGTCCCCCAGCTCACAAGATGTATATCCCAGGAGCTTGGCGAAGTAGGGCTTGAAAGAACCTCAACTCACAGCTGCACAGTCCCACGGGTAGTGTTGCTTGGAGGTTAGGCACAGGACGAACAAGGCAGCTGTCTGGTCTGAAGATCTGAAAGCAAGAGAACAAGGGCGGGGTTCGCCAAGCCTTTTCTAGCTCTGCCCTGCAATTGATCGCATGTGTTCATTGGCCATGTCGTCACAACAAACCTACCTATCGTCTTTGGCCATGTTGGCACCACAGGCTTACCTATAACAATACCCATGATATTGCTCTATAATTTGAGCTTTGTGTTGTGTCACCTTTATTTGGACGAGGTGCAAATATGGTTATCTTCCAGTCAGTTGCTCATGTTTTCCAAATGTCTTGGAATAAACAAAAGCATGCTTCCAGGGCTTCACCAATATTTTTGAAGAATTTCAGTTGATACTCGGCCAATTGGTGGAGCTTGTTTTTAGCCAATGTCTTTAATGTAGATTGTACTTCTTCATTCAGTACCAGTGAACCTTGTTCATATTACCACTTGAAATGATTGAATGTGGTTAGTTCTTTTGGTAGCTAATTATATCTTTCATTTTCTTTTGATGTTTTCTGCATTGTTCAATATTCTACCCAAAAAACTTTCAGTATGGCAACACTCACTTGAATTTTTCACATTTCAAATTTTGATAAAGTCTCATTAGTTTTCCCTTGGGGTATGGCTTGTTTTCAGAATCAAGACCATTTAAATATAAGTTCTCTTCAAATTAGATTATGACTATGAATTCACTTTGAAAACATTAAAGAGCTTCATAAAGATGAACTATCATCTTTCAGATATAAAAGTACATAAATACTCTTGTTATGTTTTCCTTACTTGTTATGCTATTATTAATGAACTAGAGACTTTTTGACATAAATTCCATCATAAATAAATTCTGTTTTGTACAGGTAAGTCTGTAATAATTGCTTAATCCCCTCCTGCATATTTATGATTCTCTAAGATAATTCTAACAAGTAGATTACTGATAAAACATCATGCATATATTAGCTTTTGTATATTCCCTTGAATACTACTTCAAAATTAAATAAATAGGAGCATTTATTATTTGTTGATTTTCAGATCCATTTTTAATTAAAATAATGCTTTTTATATAGGCACCCTCAATTCAATTTAGATTCATAATTGCCCTACGTACAACAATACAAAAGTAGAACCCTCTTATATGACATACTTGATTTTTGTTATTTTTTTCATTCTGTTGGTACAACAAGGTGTCATTCTATTTAATTGTGCTTCTTCCTCTATTTTTCTGGCCTTCTCTTTTACCAAATATGTTATCTAACTCCAGAGTCTGGTCTAAACTGGTAATATGGCCAATATTTTAAAGCACATGAGACAAAGTATTAACCTTCTTGCTTCTCAGGAGTGTTTGGCTATGCATGCTCCAAAATAGGCTTGTTATTTGTTCTGGAAATCCACAGTCATTTTAATATTCTTCATCAAGACTTTTTGTCAAATGAATCAGTTCTTTTCAAGTTTTACTGTCTAGATTTCAGATCTTTACTTTGTAACACTGTATAGATCTATTGGGGGCTGAGTTTGCAGAGAATCATGTCCCTTGTCATCCTGTCATATCATGGGTCAAAGCACAGAAATTGTTATATTCACATCGTTAGCCATTTCTTCTACTTAGCAAAATGAACACAAAGGGCATTGTTTTAATTTCTCCCCATTAAGAGTGTTTGGCATAATGATCACCCTCTAGATGTATCAGGAAATCGCTATAATGATGATTCTACTGTCTATCTTTGAATGATGCCTGCATATTTCTCAGAACTGTATGCAAGCCAAGGAGAGACTTTTCTCTTTAGCAATAATCTGGCCATAAGAAGTTCCCCATGGGTTCAAAGGTGCCTGCAGAGAAAGGAAAGCTAATGAGAAAGGAAAACTAAGGAGACCAGGGACATTTCCTACTTCCTCATTGTGTTAGTCCAGATAGACTGGAGAAACAAATTCATAAACACACATATGTTTATGAGGCAGAGATTTATATACAAGAGGCATGGACCTGAGAAAGCATCTTACCCCAAACCAATCCAAGTCCTCAAATCTGATATTAGCCCGTATGTCCGATACCAGTCTATAAAGTCTTCTTCAGATTCATGAGGTACACGAAATGACAGCAGGACAATTACTGACCAATGAGTGCAGAGTCTTCTGCGTCCATGGTGACAAAAGCATCTCAGCACTGACAGGGGCCTCTCTCTAGCTTCTCAAGCATCTCAACCCTGGCAAAAGTCTCTATGTGGCTTTTCTGAATTCAGAGGTCTAGTTCCATCAGGGTAAACCCATGTGGCTTCTTCTCCAGCTCCTCCAGTTTCCAGGACTCAGGGTCTATCAGCATTCTGCCATCTTGTCAGTAACCCACCTCCAAGGCACTCATTCTTTAGTCTCTCTCCTCCACAGGGGGAATATCACGAGATTTCCCAGAATCCTCAGAGGAAGTAATTCCCACACAGAGATCTCATTGGCTATCTTCAGATTGGCAGGTAGACTCCACCCTTACACTCTCAATCATGAAATCAGTGCTAAAGGACATAACTGCCACACTCATGCAACTTACTTTGGTCTTGAAGTCCTGCTCAAACCAATCTCATATATGTCACTTTGATTGAATGATAGAGTTTGGCTGTACACTTATCATTTTATGGATTGGAAGGTCACACAACACCCAGTATGTGTTAGGCTTCTTAGGCATTTAGTCTCTACTATGTCTAGTAAAAAGTCACAAACCACTCATTAAAACAAAGTAACAATCCGCAGGGTTTTGTTGAAAAAATACGAAGGACATGTGCTGTGATTCATGAATATGGACTTGCCAATGATTGCAAATTGCTTCTCTTTCTTCTTCTTTTTTGTTTTTGTATCTCTTCTTCTTTGGACTTATAGCACCATTGGAGGAATTGTATTATAGATTGAAACTTAAGAAGACGATTTCAGGACCACCTCTCACAGAAGTTTATCCTGTTTTAGACTACATTCAAAACCAACAGATCTGTCAGCTACTTCATTTATAGCCACAGTTACACACCTACAGGAGGGATATGTTGTCTCTCTAATCCCAAGAGATGCACCAAGTATTCTGTCTCCTTCTAATGGTGGGAGGTACTAGATAGAATACTTTGGTATTCAATTTAGTTACAAATTTTTGATATAACCTGCACAACTTGAACCCAAGAAATTTCACTGGGTAGTAGATATTGAATTTCTATAAAATTAGTTCCATATCCTCTAGTATATAGCAGTTTACAAAATAAATCTAGATGGCTGAGCCCCGGTGGTGTAGTGAACTGCGGCCCACTGGGATGGAGGTTCAATTCCAGCTCATAGGAGCAAAGGCTAAGCCTCTTACTCCTCCCAACAGAGGGCAGTGATACCTAAAAAAAAACTAAAAAAATAAATCTAGAATCATTGATACTGTTTATTGAGGAAATTCTACATAATGCTATCAATGTAATGGGTCAATGTCAATGTGGCATCTTGTAAGATGCCATCAAGTTCCATGTAAAGTAAATTATGGCATCATGTTAGATAATTGATATACATTAAGGGAAGACAATTATGATATATTGTTATTCTTGTCAGCTGTACACAAATTGTTTTTGATGAATCTTCAAAACCAAATTGAGAAAATGCATTTGCCAGATCAAGCACAATATACCAGGTCCTAGGATATAGAGCAAATTGCTCAAGCAGTGAAACTATATTTGAAAATGTAGTTGAAATTTGACTCACCACCTCATTAAAATTATGAAAATTCTATATTCATTCTCCAAGATCCATTTGATTTTTGGTATAGATCCACCAGGCAGGTTTAAAAGAATGCCATGGGAATCATCACTGCTGTATCCTGTAAGTACATGACGGTCACAATAGTCTCTGAAATCCCTTTAGGAATACAGTATCACTTTCAGTTTACTATTTTCCTAAGTAAAAGTTTGTTTTTGAATGGCTTCTACTTGATTTTTTCTATCACAATAGCTCTTATTTCACATGTCAGGGATCCTATATGATTCTGTCATTTCTTAGTTGCATCTATTCTAATTACAAAACCTATATGGGTTTAAAGATACACTGGGCCCACTGTGAGATGGACCAGAGCTTATTCTTCATTGATAACTTGACCACCACTCTGTTTAGTAAATCACAGTGATGTTTGGGGCATTCTGGAAGTACTGTCAATTGAAAGCCAATATCCAATAATTCCTGAAATACCTTATTATTCATTTTTCCCAGTGATTATTCACACTTGTTAAAGGTTTTAGATTATTTTGGGAATAGCTGGAGAAAGATGGACAAAATTAATTTTTGGTGATCTAGTGGGATCCTTTCTCAATAGGAACTACCAGACACTCTCCTTTATTAAAGGCTTTGTAAACTGTCTTAAATATGCAAATTTTTTAAGGAACTTGAATCTTTTCTGCAGATTCAAGTTACATAGTCATTCACTTGATCTGCAACTCTTCCAAGTGTAGAAGTCAGTTAAATATTGACTAATTTGACATTTATTTCTCTCCTGGTAACACCGTGCTCAAGTAGTCAATACCACAAGAGTATGTGAATCAGACAATTTTTTACTACTATTGTGACTCTATCTGTTACTGTAATCATGTCCATTTTGATGTGCCCTATCAAGTGCTGCCATTGGGCCTCTACCTCCACAAGCTTTAATCATACTCATTATTTTTCTTGACTCACTTGTGATAGTCCCCTTGTCAAATCCGAAGTACATAAAATAAGAATCAAAGAAATATTAAAGGATTCTGGACTCCCTTCATAAATTTATTCCAGACTGTTGTGGTCAAAGGTATGTCCTCTGGGCATTCCATGTTTGGGTCTAGGGATCTATCTTATCCTATCCTATCTATCTATCCATTCTGATATGCAATTCTCTAAGACTTTCTACCCTGTACTTTCTATCATTTTCTACCGTGTACCATGCAAAGTCTGGTATTTCAACTTGATTTTTTCAGGCCATCCATACCATATAGGTAATTCCATACTTTAATGAACCAGTCGAATACATTTTTAGATCTTTTATGAACTTCCGAAGCTGAAACATCAAAAGTTGTGGACCAATATCAAAATATGTAGACAGAACACCCTTCATATTCTTTTCATAATTATCCCAACTTTATTTTCCTGTACATTTATCATCTAGACTTCTGTCCATGTATATTAGGGAAAAAATCTAGCATGTTTTATGTTTCTGTTTTTGTACGATAGTGTATAGCTTCCTGGGTTAAAATTTGTACTTCACCTCTTAGTGCTCACTGGGAATTAAGTTTAGTTAAAGATGCAGCAGCAATAACAAGTGGTGAGGGTGCTTCATAGAAACATTCATCATTATCTTGTTATGCATATGCCTTAGTAAATGCTATAGACACTGCCCCGGATACCATACCAGCAAGTACAGTTGTGCTTTATCAAAGATGAGTGGGAGCAATAATACTTGTACTGATTATGTTTTAACAAACATTAAATGATTTTTTGGGATGGGAGGAGTGATGGATAGGAATTTAGCAATGTAGGGTTGGAAATTCAGTATACTGCTTCTATGCTTGTTGTTTTGGTTATGTTGGCTCTGTGATACCAAGAAATAAAGCTTTCTTTCAGAGAACAAGGGAAAAATGTTGAGATATTTTCTCAAAAGCCCTGGGAATGGAGTTGGCTTCTCAGTAGACAGCTAACCTCAAGGTCAGCAGTTCAAAATTCCCAGAGCTCTCCGTGGGAAAAATATGAGGTTTTCTACAGCAGTAAAGAGTTACAGTCTTGGAAATTCACAGGGACAGTTCATCCATGTCTTATAAGGTTGCTATAAATCAAATTCAACTCAATCTAGTGAGTTTATATGGTGCTTGAACTGTGACTCCAAGCCCTGAACTCTCTCTCCTTTACCACATTGTCTATTGTATGTAAGATAAACCAACCAACTCTCTATACTTGTCATCCTTGCAAAATTGTAGAAAAGGATTAATTGGTTATGTAGAAAACTTTCTACCGGGCTGAGCCCTGTGGTGTAGTGGTTGTGCGTGGGACTGCAGCCCACTGGGACGGAGGTTCAATTCCAGCAGTGGGGCTGGGCCTCCTACTCCCATCACCAGAGAACAGTGATGCCCCCTCCCCCCCAAAAAAAAGAAAGAAAGAAAACTTTCTACCTACCATTCCTTGATTTATTGGTAGTGATATATTGCCACATGGCACTATGGATTAACAGTAACATCTTTACTCATGCAAGAAGTTAGTATTGCTAACGGAGGTAGAGTTATCAGTGCCTTTAAATTTAATGGAATTTGAGAACCAAATTAGAAAATTCATCTATAATATTTTGATCCTCTATAACCATTCTTGGTACCAAACTTTCTTAAACTGTGTGGTCTATATAATCAAAAGTAGCAAAGCTTGTTTCCTTTATAAAAAGGAAATGGTTTACACAATTATAGAGGCAGACAAGTTTCTACCCATGGGTTAGATGCTGGATCAAATGCTTCTCATTATTCACCGAGTTGCAGTAGACAGTAAAACCAAGGTTTTCAGACAGCAGCCTCCGTGCTGCAGATGCAAATGAATTTAACATTAACAAGTAAAATTGCAAGCTGACGATTAATTCCAACACTCTCAGGTCATATGGTAGTTGTCTAGCTGCAGACGCAAATGATTCTGACATCAGCAATCTCAAGGCCAATGAATTGGAGGTCAGCTGCCAAGACAGGTACAGTATTCAAACCTACTAAAAGCTTGTGTGCCCATTTATAACGAAAGAAGACCACATTCCTGAGGAGTTCTTAGCATTGCAATGTCTTGCTTGGTGAACCAATTAGAATTCCAGTGCAGCTAAGTTGACAGGAAGTCTTTAAATATCATAAGTGCTTTAACAACATATATGCTCACTGCAGTATTTTGTTTGAGTTATTGACTAATTAGTACATAAATATTGATTGTGGTTCAAAGTAAAACAAAATGTTTGACAACTTCAGTATTTTCTCCATTAATTGTGATGTTGTTTTAGTGCGGTTTGAGAATTCTTATTTTCTTGATATTGAGTTATAATGCAGAATGAAGGCTGTAGCTTGATTTTCACCAGTAAGTGTTTCAAGTCTTGTTTTCATACAGGTGTGCTCTGTACAAATGATTGGATGTTAATGAACATTCCACTGATCCTATGTCATTGTTATTTTCTGTATGTTACAGCAACTTAAATTTGTTAAAATGTAGATTCAATAAGTATGGTGAACGGATTCACTTTGAATCACACCTTTCCTGATTTTAATCCATGTAATATTCCCTTGTTCTATTCAAATGATTGCCTTGCATCTTTGTATAAATTTTGCATAACTGTAGCGATGTTCTTACCCAAAACAAACAGGTCCTTCTTTTGACATTCCCTAATCAGATCCCCTACACCTAGAAGTTAGTATAGCTATTGTTTTTAGCTTTATTTGTGCATTGTTTTCAGTAAGCTGAATAATAAATCTCTTTATATTTTTCTCCCATGTCGATTTTTCCTAGTGTAAATAATGTAGTCTCATAATTTGTTTCTATTTCCTTTCCGTTTCCTTATTTTTCTTCTGTTTTAACTAATGCTATGAACATTCTAGCTATCAAAGGAGAAGAACATTGTGGTTGGTCAAGAAAAAGCAGAAGTTGCTCAAATAGGCAGATTGGCACAATGACTCTCACCACGGACTGGGAAGATTTCTGGTCTGTTCTACCTGAACTAGGGTTTCTCTAATCAGGATAGACTACACAGCATCAAACAACCATCTCATTGTGCAGTTGAGATGTTGCAGGTATGTTCTTAAATGATGTCATGCATTACATTTTAATTAATATTGTAGACTTTTTTAGAATAAAATGTGTTTTGTTGTCTTTGTTTCACAGTGCTATCACAGAAATAGCACTAATGGATGTTTTAAATGAAGAACATGTACTTTCTCACATTTCAGGATACTGAACTGTTTAACGTCAGGGCATCTGCTCTAAACGAAAACTTTTTGTGTCTCCTGTGGTGGAAATGTCATGGCTCATAAGTTTCTTTCCCTCAATGCCTTGGTGCTAACCATGGGGCATTAGTCTCCAATAGTGCACACTGAATTATTTGTTTCATCTGTGCTTTTATATCTAAACATTTTTTCTTAGAATCCAATAATTGAATCTTAAAATTGCCTCACCCACATGACAAAGAAAACTCTATACTTAAATAAATCTACATATACCAGTATGAATATTTCCACAGGTATTGATTGGGATGTACAGCATGCATTATTTGAAAACCAAATTAAATTCATTATTTTGTTAAAAAGCAAATACATGAAAGAGAATTTTCCTGGAGCCTTGTACTTGGCTAATCATTCCAGTGCAGCTTGAACTTATTTCTTGAGTAGTAGTGGTTCTTGCTCGTATACCTCTGGAAATGGGTTGAATGTAGACTAGTTGTGTTTGGTAGAGTGAATCTGAGTATTATTTCCATCTTCTCTCTATGCTTCCTTCATTGCTCAATATTTTTCCTACAGTTTTTCAAGATTGGAACTCTAGGCTTGAATTTTTTTTCTTGAGTTCTTTCATTGGATATACTATGTGTTATTCTTTTTGATTTTCTAACTCAGCATCTTTGTACACTTCATTATAATATTTACTTTTTTGTGTGGAGCTGATTTTAAAATTTTCTGTTTAGTTCTGTGACAACTTCATTTCCTTATCTCCACCCCCCACCATTATCCTTAGCTAATCAAAGTTTAAGAGTAAGAGTAAGAGTCTTTTCTGACATTCACTTTGCTCTGCTCCTTCATCCGTGTCTTTTTAATGACCTTTCACTTCCTTCAAGTATGAAGTTTTTTATGTCATCCCACAGCTCTCCAGATCTCCTGTCATTAATGTTCAATGAAGCAAATCTGCTTTTGATATGTCCTCAAAATATAGATGGGATGGATTCAAGGTAATATTTTAGTTCTCATATGCTGTTTAACTTATCTAGCTTCAACATGACCTTACATATGAGCACGTGACTATCTGTTCCAACAATTGGCATGACTTCCGTTTAGCTGTGGACATTGAGCTTCTCCAGGTTTTCATCTCAAGTTGATTTGCATGCATCTGGAGAAGCCCATGTGTATAGTCAGCAACCTATTGTTTTTTTGAACAGAGATCCTATCATCTGATCTCCTTCTGCCATTCTATCACCACATTCATATTTTCCAAATACTGTTTCTTCCTCTTTGTTTCCAATTTTTACATCCCAATCTCCAGTACTCATCAATGCATCTTCATTGCTTGATCAATCAATTTCCAATTAAAATTGTTGATAGAATTCTTCAATTTCTTTATCACTAGCTTTTGTGGTTATTGCATAAATTTGGATAATAGTCATATCAATTGCATCTCCCCTAATGAAGTTGCATACATTCCTATCACAGGCCCCTAATTACAGGCAAGGACATAGGTCAGAGGAGAGGACCTATATGGTGGTTAGGGGAGTGGTCTTAGGAATGCCTATGTGACTGTGGGAGTGATAAGACCAGATCTTGAGCCTCTGGGGGGTAGATCAACTTTTCTGTCAGCTTAGGGGCCCTCATCAGTGGTTCTTGAGGGAAGCGAGTCATCATCCTAACAGCAGGTGGGTTAGCTCGTAGTTAGACAATACAAAGGCCTTAACTAATTGGGAGTTTCAGGGAGAATAGCTAACTCAACTTCTGTGACAAATGCTAGTAAATAGTATGCTTAATATTTGGAGCATAATAATCATGGAAAAGTTCTGTCTTCACTCCACCAATCCACAAGGTCAGCAGTGGACAATCACAAGCTGCTCTGCATGAGAAAGGCAGATGTCCTAATCCTGGGAAAAGACACAGTCTTGGAAGCGCTCGGGACAGTTCTTCCCTGTTCTATAGGATCCCTCTTAGTTGGCATCAGCTCAGCTTGTTTTCTGTGGTCTGATTGACAAACTAAACTACATCCCTTCGCTCTTAAATTCAAATTGATAGAAGATTATGTAACTACCACAGCAGTGAATGTCTGTGTGTTTTTAAAGTATCAGAGATACAAAGTCTATTTTATTTATAATTAATATCAATATAAAACTAATTACAAATTAAACGTGGCATTTACAACTCCTCTTTGCAAATTATGCTGAAAAATGAGTTAATATTTCAATGATATTTCTGTAAAAATTGTTTTAGTTGGAAGTAAATGTAATTTATTTAATACACTTCTGTAGACATTAAGCTTAATCTGTGCTATATTGTAACCTCCAAAATGCACCTTTCAGGTTTTTGCACCCTGCATTTTATAAATTGCAGATACTGGAAGCAATGCCCCAAGTGTTTCAAAAGAAATAGAGTCACCAATAGTGAAAAAGCTTTATTTAGCTTTGTAAGCAAAGACACATTAGAAAGGTTTGGTAATATAAGTTGAAAAAGATTCTGTGAAAAACTTATGAAACATAAGAGAAAATTGTCTGATTCATTTGCTTTGATTACATATTAGGAGTGATCAATCACTACATAAGAACATTGTTCTTGGTTTAGAAGACAATTGAGGTGGAAGGAGACCATTAGTGAGATTGATTGGCAATGTCTAACCAACAACTACCAACTCATGTCCACTGAGTTCATTCCAACTCTACCCGCCTTATGTGACAGAGTAGAACTACTCATTTGAGTTTCAAAGTCACCAATTCTTTATGGATACAGACAGCCTCACCTTTCTCAGTAGAAATAGCTGGTGGCTTGAACTCATTAAATGCTTTGTTCTTTGAACAGACTTGGGGATATGCTTCAATAAAAATTGCTGCTTGTAAGCTTTATAATGTTCAACAGGGGTACTTTGAAGTAGAATCCATTGAGCACACAACAATTTAATGTAAGAATTAGAAACACTGTGCAGTCATCACTGTTAACACAATACAAACTCCTGTATGTTCGACTACTCATTGAAGGACCTATCGTATGGATACTCTGCAAGATGAAGACAGCGTCAATAGCACATTAGCAAAATTGGGTATTCTTTATTTGGGAACTAATATAGATATTATGATCGTTATAAACGTGTAGGGAAGAGTGGGTGTTTGGTCTCCCTTGAGCTATTTATCTCCATTACATCTCCAAATGAGGTCCTCAACCCACAACCTGATTGACAGGCTAGACTCCACCCCCTCCTCAAGTTGACAGTAGACTATTAACTACCACAGCCTTCTCCTTTGCCATGGCCCTTCCCATGTGATGCTCTTCTCCAGCGACTGGTCTCTCCTGAATATATGTCCAGTGTATGAGAGACTATGTTTTGCTCTCCTTGACCCTGAGGAAGTGTGGTAATCATATAATCATCTGTCAATTTGAGGATAAAGGATGTAGGGGTGGAGTCTAGCTTACATTTAGGATATAGCCATTGAGGCCTCTGTAGGGTCGTGATGTTCTCCTTAGGATTCGGGGACTCCTGAATTTCCCCCTCGGTGGTGGAACACAATCTCACTGTATGCTCACTCCACAAGAGATATTGCAGCTATTAAGACACATGGAACTACACTAGTGCCCTGACTTCTAGAAGTCACGTGGAGACCCTGCCATTGCTGGGATACTTACATTGCCACTGGATCCCCAAGAATTTCCACCCATTGGCCTGTGATCTTCCTTCATTTGCCATCCTTGCATGTGTTTCATGATCTGAGGAGGACTTTATGAATTGGTATCAGATATGTTGACTAATATCTAATTTATGGACTTGATCTTGACAGGGCTGCGGTGTTTTCTCAATATTCAACTTTTCTTGTATACAAAGCTCTTTCTAATACAAATATGAGGGTCTATGAATTTGTATCTCCAGGCTACCCAGCTGACACAGGACCTTTACTATACTTCTTCCAAGAAAAATCTATTTTTGTTATTGTTCTCATTGTTCTGACAGTTGAGAAACTTCCTTCTTTTCTTCCTTTCTTTTTTTTATTAACAAATCTTTATATTGGGGGTTTTTACAGCCCTTATTGAAATTCATACATCCATTGCATCAAACACATTTATACATATTCTTTTTTTTTTGGGGGGGGGGCGCATCACTGCTCTCTGGTGGTGGGAGTAGAAGGTCCAGCCCCACTGCTGGAATTGAACCTCTGTCCCAGTGGGCCGCAGTCCCGCGCACAACCACTATGCCACCAGGGCTCAGCCCCATTTATACATATTCTTTTACAGCACCATAATTCAAATATATTGATTCTTCTTTAATCCTCTTTATTCAATGTCCAGTTTTCACATACATATGAAGTAATGGGAATATCATGGTTTGGGACAGATGTACATTATTCCTCAAAGTAAAGGCCTTGCTTTTCAATACTCTAAAGCAAACTTGTGCAGCAGATTTATCCATTGCAATGTAGCCTTTGATCTCTTAATTGCTGCTTCTGTAAGCATTAATTTTGGTTCCAAACAAGAAGCACTTGGCAATTTCAATATGTCTTCTATTTTTAACAACATAAGTCAAATCCTGAGGATTTTTGTCTCATTTACTTTGAGCTGTTATCTATAAAATAGTGGCAATCATTTATATAGAGCTCCCTATATACATTCATAAAACACGCATATATAGTATATGTTATTTTGTCCAAACAGTTTTACTGGCGTTTATCATACAATTCAAAGGTTCATTCAATCATATCAAAGAGAATTGTACAATCATTGCCACATCAACCCTCTTCCATGGTTAAATTGACTTTAAAATGAGTTGCGCAATCATAGTCCATTCCATTGCTCCCTCCCCCGCTCCAGCTATCCTTATTTACTCCCCAAATCTTCTTTCCCTTCTTATCACCCACCTCCCATCCTGGTACACCTAGTACCCCTGGTACCAGTTAGTATCACCATGCATCCAATCTCCCTGTGCTTTACAGCTAGGAGACACAACAGAAAAGAAAATCGCACTATGAAGATAAGGATAAAATCATAGTAGTATAAAAACAAAGCTACAAATACCGCATAAGAAAGAAAAAAACTTACCAACAATATTCAGAAAGCCAGGGAGGAAGTTTTTTGTCATGCTACCAGTAAGAGACACTTTCACCCTGAGCAAATTCCAATCACATCTATATGGTGATCAACTGGACAAGTGTGCTGCTTGATCCAACATAATGAGGATTAAAATGACCTCTGCCTGGTAGTAATACTGATGAAGAACCTAGTCTTTGGCTAGAGTGGATATGCCAGGGGCTCATTCAGACTAGATGTTCAGTTATATGGGTTTTGTGCTATCATATCATATTTTATGCAACCATTATCACTCCTAGCTCTTTCACAATTAGGTGTTCACAATTTTAGCTCTGATGCTTTTCTGTTCAGTATATTCAAAATTTGTAATTGTCATCTTTGGATCCAACAAGCTGGTGTATTTCTTCCCTGTGTACTTAGTCAATCCCTCACTTAGATGACTGCTGGTTTTACTGCAAATCTGTAAGACCCACCTACATTATTTTCATTGGCAGCTAGACATCCTCTGCTTATTTTACCACGCTTTGCTGCATCACCCTTATCTTCAGTGATCATTTCATGGAGGTATGTATCAAGCAGGGCTGTGATGTATGGACCAATGATTCTTAAATTGGAGCTAGGATCCAATAAGAGACACACACCCCCTTCCTGGATCGATGTTTTTTGTTTGTTTGTTTGTAATTACTATAAATTCATACATGCGTAATGACATGTAATGTCATTCCATAATTCAATCATATCAAACATAATTGTACAGCTTCTTCCATCATCAGTTTGCAAACCTACTTTTCCTTTTAGACTTCTTGACATAATCTCCCTCTTACCGCACCCCCCCACACACCCTTCACCATCTCCCTTTTTTAGAAAACACTCTTTCATAGCACTACACAATCCTTTCATTTTATTAGGGTCTGTTGTGACTCCACCTGTTTCACCCTAATTCTAGACATTGGCATTTACTCTTTCTTTTTCTGTATATACTTTGCTAGCAGTTTGTTAATTTTGTCCACCCTTTCAAAGAAACAACATTTTGCCTTGATGGTATTTTCTACTGCTCTTCTGTATTCCAGGTCATTTTTCTGCACTGTAATTTTTATTTTCACCTACTGTTAGAATGATTCTGCTGTTGACTGTGTTCTAGCTGCTGGACATGCTGGGGTAAGGTGCTGACTCACCAATCCTCTCATCTTTGTGTGTGCATTTATTGCAGTAAAATGACCTCCGATGTTTCATTTGCTGTGTCTCACAGGGTTGGATATATTGTATTGCTATTCCTATTAGTTTCTAGGAATTTCTTAACTTCCTCTCTAGTTTGAGATATACTCATTTTTTTAGATTTTTAGAAGTGTATTATTGAGCCTCTAAGTTTTTTTCTTTGTTTTTTATTCTTTCATTTGTTGATGTCCAGCTTTACAGTGTGTTGGTCAGAGAAAATGGTTTGAATGATTTCTATGTGTTTGAATTTTCTTAATCTTGTCTTGTGTCCCAGCATGTGGTCATTTTTATCCTGATCCATATGCATTGAAGAAGAATGAGCTAGAGTTATGAAAATGACTATAAGATCGAATTGTGTGATTGTGTTAAGTTCTTCATTTTCTTTATTGAGTTTGTTACCTCTTCATCTACTTTCCTTTGGGAGCTGTGTATTGAAATCAGTTATATTTTTTGATCCAGTGATTTCTCTTTTCATCTTTTTGAGGATTTAGTTGATAAGTTTGGGGAGTATTTTGTTGGACACATGTTTTGATTACTTTTATGGGTTTTTGGTCTACTGATCCTATGAGTATTTTGTAATGCCCATTCTTATCTCTCATTCCATACATCTTGAGATCTATTTTATCAAAGATTAGTATTGCTACCCTTCCTCTTTTTTTTAATTGCCATTGACTTGGTAAAATTTTCACCATCCTTTGAATTTTTTTTTGTGTGTGTGTGTGAATTTGAGATTTGTCTCTTGAAGGCAGTGGATCGACAGATTTTATTGTCTAATTAAAACTACTATCCTTTCCTTTTAATAGATGTGTTTAAGTCATTAACTTTCTAAACAAAAACATAGCCATAAACATTCTAAACATAGATATAAATTAGTTGCTTTCCTCTCATACTATTTGTGTTTGATATTTTCCTTAATTCATTATAGAATGGTGTTAGAGTGTGTGAGGAATTTATTCTTGTTTTATTTTCATTATAGAATGGTGTTAGAGTGTGTGAGGAATTTATTCTTGTTTTATTTCTCTATGGTGTCTGTAATGCTTTGGGTGCTATTTTAAGTGTGTTTGATTTCTACTTGGTGTTACTGTGGTGGCTCCAGATTGTGTGTTTTGGTTGTTGGCTTTTCTGTCCAAAAAGAACTGAAAAGTATGTTTTGTAATCCTGGTTTTATTTTTCTGAATTCTCAGAGCTTTGCTAGATAAAAGGATTCATGGATTGCAGTTGTTCTCTTTCTACTTTCGGGGCACATTGTTCCAGTTTCTTCTTTCCTGCTTAGTCTTTACAGAGAAACCTGAGCTTATTCTTTTCTGTTTGCCTATATATATGACTGCTTTTTTTTCTACCTACCTTCAAAATTTTCTCCTTTTCCTTGAAATTAAACTATTTGACTACTTTATGTCTTGACACATTTTGTTTTCATTTGATTGGGGTTGTGTGTAATGCAATTTGTCTTCTTTCTGGTCCCGGAATGGAGATGATGTCCTCCTTTGTGATATTAGTGAAAATTCTTCCCAAAAAACTCCTTACTATTTTAACTGTATGACATTTTATTTCTTCCTGTATAGGGACCCCAGTAAATTGATTATTTTTTTTTACTTCATGTGATCCCACATTCTCTATAGAACTGGTTCTCAAACTGTGGGTCATGATCCCTCTGGGGATTGAATGTCCATTTTATAGGGATTGTATAATTCATAATAGTGACAAATTATAGTTATGAATTAGCAACAACATAGTTTTATGGCTCTGGGGGTCAAGACAACATGAGACCTATATTTAGGGATCATGGCATTTGAATGGTTGAAAGCCACTGCTATATAGGCTTTCTTCAGATATTTTGTTTTTTTGTTTATTTCTCTCACTTACTGAATTCTTCTGGGTTATCTTAGAGATTGCTGATTCAGTTTTCCTTTCTGCTGAGACCATTCTGTTGAGACCATTCAATTTAAAAAATGTTTTTATTTTATTGGGGGATATTATAGCTCTTTCCACAATCCATACTGATTTAGTCTGGGTAGACTAGAGAAACAAATCCATAAACATGCATATGTATACAGGAGAGAGTTTTATATAAAGGGATTAAGAAACCATCCCAATCTAGTCCACCCCTAGATCATAACGCCAATGTTAGTCCATATGTTTGATACCAATCTATAAGTTCTCTTCAGACTCATGAAACACAATGATGCCAAATGCAGAATGACCACAAGCCATTGGGTAGAAAGCCTTGGATCCATTGGCTTTGTAAGCATCTAAAACCTGACACTGTTCTTTGTGTGGCATGTCCAGATGTCTGATTACATCCATGTCACTTGTCTGACTCTGGGTACTAGTATCTTTTCAGCTGCAATATCTCACAGGGAAACAGACTCATCAGTCGAGCGTCTCCAAGGGAGTGAGCAAAAACAGATAGTGTCTCCTGCTTCCACGAGGAATTACCAGATTTCCCAGTATTCTCAGTGAAGGCCATGCCCACACACAGGTGCCATTGAGCATTTCCAGCTTGGCAGGCTAGACTCCACCCCTGTACTCTTCATCCTCAAATTGAAACCAGATTAGGTGAATGCCACACATACATATATACATTCTGTAGACACAACTTTACATATGTTGTCATCATTTTTTCCAAAACACTTTCTTTCTACATGAGCCCCTAGCAATAGCTCCTCATTTTCCCTTCTCCTCCCCCACCCTCTCTCCACCATGTCCTCTTGAAAATTTATATAGCATTCATTTTATTACATTTCTTCTTGCCTTACACTGACTGCTGTCTCATTTCACCTACTTTTCTACTGTCTATGCCCCTAAGATGGGGGCTAGATGTTGATTATTTTCATTGATTCCCCCTTAATCCTCTCATCCCACCCTTACCTTATCACTGCTCCCTTATTGATGCCGAGGGTTTTATCTGTCCTGGATTTCCACCTTACAGTATATAATCTTATACGATCACTATTAACGAAGACTTTAAAAAAATCATAGACAATAGGTTTGAAAGAAAATGGACTTCTTCATGAACAATTTCAAGGGACTGCTTAGGACTTGTGCTACAGATGATCGTTATATAGAGATGTAGTATTGCAGCTCTTGCACCATCTGGAATTTCTATAGTCACCATGGCAATGAGAAGGGAAATACTACATTGAATCTTACATATTTGGATGTGTAGTGACATTCGCAATTTCCATTTTCATATTATTGACCAAAAGAAGCTACATGACCATTGAATGGAGGTTTAATGTTAATGAAGTAAACAATGATCCCCCTGTTTAAAAGAATACAACAGAGGAAACTTACATAAGACTTACAATCTTGAAAAATCCAAAGGAAGCAATTCTACTCTGTCTTGTAGAGTGTTTCTGATACTGCTTACAACTGCCCTAACAAAATTTACTGCATAGCAATATCTTAAAACACATGTTAAATTATATGTAATCTATTAATATATTGCATATAAATGAAATTTTATAAACTATATTAAATATACTGTATATTTGTACATTTTACATAAAATGATGTATATTTATATTTTAATGACTATTTTATTTGTTAACACGCTTTATTTGTTAACATAAAAATATTGACAGGCTTTTGTTTCTCATGTTTAAGTATCAGTGAATCAGTTTTGACTCATCACTATAACAATGCCTGTATAATAGAATGAAACAATGTTTTTCCAGAATTACATCACAAAGTTTATGATGTTTTAGCCATATTTATTTATTTATTTATTTATTTATTTATTTGGGCATCACTGCCCTCTGGTGTTGGGAATAGGAGGCCCAGCCTTTTCTCCTGTGGAGCCGCTGCTGGAATTGAACCTCCATCCCAGTGAGCCACAGTACCACACACAAACACTATGCCACCGGAGCTCAGTCCCACATTTTATTTTATTTAAAAATAATTTCTTGTCAGCAGCATAGAGTTTATATTAGGCCTAGATGTTTTTTAATCCCATAGGGCAATATCTGCGAGTCAATTTACTGTTTATATCCTTTAAATAGGTGAAATTATTATTGTCACTATCATAAAAGGGTTTTGTTTCTACTATTCCATTTTTTTTTTTGCAAATTTTTACTTTGGAAAATCTTACACATTTTCTTATACTACTTTTGTTGTTTTTCAACTGTAATTTTCTGGGAACTAAACTTAGTGAGTGCTTTCATAACCAAATGATAATGCACAACTTTATTAATAAGATCCAACTAAATAACATATGCCACCCAAGACCTTTCTCACAAAGCAAGGAAGTTGTTTTGGGGATAAGATACACCTGACCTGAGCCACAGAGCTTTCAATTTCCTCATATTCCTGTGAAAGTTAGATATTGAATAAGAAAGACCAAAGCTGAATTGATGCATTTAAATTGTGGTACTGGAAAGGAATTTGAAAGTACCATAGATGGCTAAAAACAAACCTATCTGTTTGGAAGAAAGCCAAGGGTGCCTCTTAGACTCAACTTCGCCTTATCTGTTTTGAACATATTGTCAGAAGAGAGCCAGCCATGAAGAAGGAAAGCATGTTTGGTGAAGTAGAGAGGAGAGGAAGGAGAGGAAGGGCCTCGCGTCTACGGACTGACTTCTCGGATACATTTGTGAGGATGGCGCAGGACCAGGTCGTTCCTTAATTTTTTAATTCATTGGTCACTATGTTGCAGAACAGACTTGATGGCACCTAACAACGTTTACTCACCATTCTGGTTTACTGCCAGGAATTATTGCCAGGAATATTAATTTTATATATCTTATATATATCCTGCTTATCCTTTTTATTATTTTATCACAAAATCAATTTTATTTAAAGAAATTAAATAGAAGTAAAGTTAACATCTCCTGGGTTCAACCGAATGGTACTCTTCATGTGTTTGAGCATAAAGATATTTTTTATTGATATCATAATCCTCATACAGAAGAATATCCTCCAACATTTATTTTAGTTGGCTGTGTAGACTTTTCTGGGTTTGCTGGAGATAAATCTCTTAAATTTCATATGCCAAAAAAGTTTTATTTCATCTTAAGCTCATATGTCATTCAACTGTGCATGAGATTTTATTAAATAATTACTTTCAACCTTTCAGAATTTAAAAATGTAATACTTGTCTTACTTATGAGATTTTTAATAACATTGGAACACCCCGCACCTGGGTTAAAATAGCAAAATTGGTTTATCTGACCACTTTAAAAGTTTCACTTTTTACCAAAGACTTTGAAAAGTTTGGAAGATGCCCTGGAAGAGCAGTGCTCAGCTGCTAACTGGAAGAATGAGAATTCAAGTCCACCAGTCACTCTATGCACGAGTGATCTGAATTTTTAAAGATGGCAGCTTTGGGAACCTTATAGAGTGTACTCTGTCCTATAAGGCCACTATGAGTCATAATCCATTTGAAAGCAAGGAGTTCAGCTTAGATTTTGAGTCACTTAATGGTCATTTAATATTAAAAAATTCTTTCATGTTGCATTGAACTTCCTGATTTTAGCAAACATTAAGCTTCTTGATTTTAGCGAACATTTATGCAAATGTGTATTCAACTTTCTGCATTTTGTTTGCTTTTATTAGAAAGTCTCTTTTGTTTTCACTTTTTTAAAGCAACATAATTGGCAAGTAATTTACATATCATATAATTGAATAGTTCAATCATTCAATTTAATTATACCATGAGGAATTTTACATTCACCCACACAGCAATTTTGTAATTCACTTTAAATCACTCCACACTGTATTGCTTATAATCATAGATTTCCTTTGTATTTAATTCTTTAGGCACCTTCATATTTGTTTCTCAAGGTTGTTTCCAAAATGATGTATTATTTTTCCATTGGCATCTCATTTTTATATTTTTATTATTATAAATTCACTTCATTAATATTTAAAGTTTCACATTATTAGAACAAATCATTCCTGTGCTGAGATAAGAGTTGAGTTGGAGACCAAATTCCAATTGCTTCCTTAACAAACTTTCACATATATATGCATATATATATCCACCTGCTTATATATTTGCATATATGCATAATGATATTTGTATATGTACATAAAACTATATATAGATATATATATATACACACATACTTTAGTTACTTCTTCTTTTCTCTATTTCTTTTTCTGTCCTCTTCCCCACTCTGTTGTCTACCTATCATTCACCTCTCAGTAATTCTCTTGAACACATTTCAATTGATCAAATACAGCCCAAATTGCTATACCCTCCTCACCCTCAATTTTAGAACACTTGCCATTCCCTGTCCTGGTCATTATTGGCTCACATCTCCCGTCTCCTCCCTCCTCCTCTCCCATTTCCCCCCTATGAAATGTTGACCCCTTTGCTCTCTCCTTGGGATTGCTTATCCCACCCACCCCCCATATCTTTTGTAGATCTACATCAAAGGGAAACAGAAAAAGACAAAGAGAGAGAAAAAGGAGAGAGAGAGAGAGACCATACAAATTGTTCCATGTCTAATTGTTGTCCTGACCCATTGCTGATGGGGCACTCTGTGTTAAACAACAAGCAGGCCCTCTTATATAATCTGTCAGTACAATTCTGTTTTCTTTCAGGAATACATATCCTAGGATCTGCTAACCTAACAGCACTTAAACACTTTTAGTCCTCAGCAATTTAATTGAGGGCCCCACCTTCTTCAATACACCAGTGCTCTTTCTGCAGTCAAGAATGTTATGGCCTAGTGCGGACCCCCTTACACCCTTAGACTTCCAGTGTGGCACCCTTGGGAATACCACCCAACCAGTTCAGGTGAGGTGCCAAATGCTGCTCCCAGAGTCAGAAGTCCACAACCAGGATTCCTCACTCACTTTGTGGCTTTTCTTCCTTTGCTGGTCTGTTGGACTCCCCTCTTGGTTTGCTCCCATGTGGGCAGAAAGAACAGGGTACGCTCTGTGAACTGTATCTTCAGTGTCATCCTCATTAGCACTATCATCTAGGGATGGGATTTTAAGTCTTGAGGTGATGCCAGTCCTTCCGTCCTCTCTGTTAATGGGTTGCTCTGTGCAGGAACATTGCACTCAAGATTGGTGCATCTGGATTAGGCTTTGATACTTATTTTCTCAATATGATCACTGAAGATAAAATGGGTGCCTAAGAAACTGTGGTGAATGAAACTGATGGTGTCAAGCTATTAAAAAATACAGCGCCTTGCATCCTAAAGGATTGTAGTTAAACAAGTGGCCACCTCCCAGGAATGCAAAAAAATTCCATATGAAAGAAGCACACAAGTCTGTGTGATCCTGAGGTTTCAACAGCAATAGGTATCAAAAGTACATAAACAAGCAATCAGATTGCTGTGAAGGGGAGTGCAGACAAAGTAGAGACCCAAAAGCAAACCTGTAAACAATTGGACAGTTCCTTACAAAAAGGACACCATGGAAGGGTTGATATCGCCAAGGTGCAGTAAAGCATGATGAAACACCTACCTATCATCTAGTTTATGAATATTTCCTGCTGCTTACTACTTTGGTCTTAGTCGTAAACGTTTAATCTTATTAGACATGCATAAGTTTATTTGTATAATTATGATAGTTAAATTAATGAAATTCAAGATAGATTAAACCCTTCAGAAATAGTAATGAGAGTAACATTCCCATATCACTGACGATATGGGAAGAGCAGCTTGGGGGAAGGGGAGAAGGGAGAAATGTTGGCAATTATGAATGTATAACCCCACTGGGGTAGTAGACAACACAATTCTAGGTAAATGAATACCTTAGATGGTGTGTAAGTTATGGCAATAAAAACAATAAATATAATAAGCAGGGTTCTGGGAGATGAGTCCCTCCCCATCTTCCTAGGAGGAGGGAGGGTATAAAGGACGCCGATATCAAAAAGTTCAAGATGAAAAAATGTTTGAAAATAATGGTGGCAAAAATTTTACAACTATGCTTGATCTTATTGAATTATGGATTGCTATAAAATATTTAATAGGTCTCAATAAAATGATACAAAAATTTAAGCTTTCATTTTTAATATGTCATTACAGAACCTTCTCTCTATCTCTCTAAGTTATTTGTCAATTTTTATTTAGAACATCTACTTTTCCATTGTAACCTCTAAACTGAGGAAACAGAGATTAAGCATTAAGCTTGTAACCAGTTTAAATTTGGAGTTCATTTGAAATAAATCAATTATATGCATATATATGTATGTATATATATATCACTTCATTGATTTGCTTTTGTCATGTCTTGAGTTTTGATGTGTTGTCACCGTTACACCATTTTTTTTTTGGTTTTTATATCTTTCAAATTTTTAATTAGCGTATTTAATCTTGACCTTTAAAATAATTATAGAATATTTAGAATTTTAAAGTATTATATATTTTTATGATTTGGGGTTCTTTTGCATGTCTTGGTAAATCCAGTTCTTTTTAATTCATGTTAGCTAGAAATTGAAATATTCACACCTAACAATGTTTTAATGATCTTGGCTATTAAAGAGTAGTACACAATAACCTTAGTTCTATATTAATAGTATTACTATTATCTTATTCACATATATTTAGGCTATCTATTACTGAATGTATAGATCTAACAGAAAGAGACCATACAGAACCTGGCTAACAAGGAACTTATGGAAGTAATATAACCAATATTTACATTAGTGATTAGCCTAAGAATCCCTATACTTCTCTTTTATAGACTTGAAACATCAAAAGGTATCACTTAACTGCGTGATATTTACTATGGAAAATAGAATTACAATTAAGGTCTCAGTTGAATTCCTTATTCCTATTTTTAAAGGACATTGATTTTGTGTTAATTAATATTTTAGCAACTTATTTTATCACAATAATAATTGAAATTTTAAGAAAGACTGATAGATCAGTGAAAGCACTCACTATTACTCCATGCTATGAAATTTGGAAGACTGCTAGGTAGCTGGCCATGTGACTGAAAGAGATGTATTGCTATTACAAAGAAAGATTAGGAATCCAATAGATTGCAGAAATGTTCAAATAATATCATTATTATCACATGAAGGTGATATACATAGAAGATATACATAGAGATGGTACTGACAGAATTTAAAGCTAGATTCAAAAGGGAACATGGAATGAGGAATATCATTGTTGATGTCAGATGAAACTTGTCTGCAAGCATACCAGACAGATATTTGCTTTTTGTATTTACGATCTAAATCAATTGATTGTGTGGATTAAAGGAAACTTTGGATAAAATTGTCAAGAACGGAAATTTTAGAATACGTTTTTTATGTTCATGTAGGACTTATAAATGTAGCAGGAGTCAACCAGTCAAGATAATGCAGGGTGGTTTACAATTAAGATAGATACGCATAAATTTTATACCTCGTCTACATACATCCTGTATATTCTGAGCAAATAATATTATGGACTGGCTTATATAAAGAAGAATGTACCATCAAGATTGAAAGAAAAAAGATTTAATAACAGCTTGTGACATGTAGATGAGATAGCCTGGCTTACTGCAAACAAGAAGGAAGATGAAATGGAAACTCCAGTGTGCAATATATATTGTAACTCCATGGAAAGAAAACAACAATCTTCAGAGCTGCATCCGATAAAAAAAAATTACAATTTAGAAGAAATTATTGAAAAGTCAAGGATTTCATTTGACTTGGATCAACCACATTGCTCATGGAAGCAGTAGTCAAAATAAATATCATTGCATTGGTTAAACTGCTCTTTCAGAATCTCTTTAAAGTGTTAATAATTTGGTATGTTTCTTCTGTTTGCTTAGCTGACAAAATTTGACACACTACTGTATGATCCAAAATTACTAATAATACATCCAAATTTGAAAGAGGAAATAGGACCACAGATTAAATGTGAACACATGGTTTGAAGAAGGTTATGGATGACAGTGGGAGCCCCTAACCAATCTTCAGGGTCGCTACCCTTCTAACCATAAAACGGTGAGGCAAACAGCCTAGCTATCATGCAGAGTGCACTGATTTTCATGGGTGTGAATGACTGTGCTTTTGTAAGTCTTTCTGTGTATGAAAACCAGGATGGGGAAAGCTAGAGACAGTGACTGCATTTGTGGTTTCTACAGGGGTATGGCAGGAGCAGGAGGGGGAAACAGGAAGCTAGCAGCAATAAGTACAAGAACGAAGGACAAGTTTGAAAATTGTTTGTGGAAATGTTTGCACAACTCCTTTAAATACGATTGAACTACCCAATTGCATAATATGTGAATTACATGTCAGCAAAACTGTTAAAATACTTTAGAAGCATAGAAGTCACTTAAGGACTAAAGTGAATTTACCCCAAGCCATGGTATTTTTGATTGCCTCACATGTATGAGAAAATTAGGCAATGAGTACGGAAGACTATAGAAGAATTTGTGCAGTCAAATTATAGTATTGACAAAGAGTATAGACATTAAACAGGAAAAAAGAAAGAAATTAGACAGGTTGTTAAAGAACACAAAAATCTGTCTTGGAAGAATAGTCAGAGTGTTCTTTGAAGTACTTCTCAGATACTCTCACTAAGTTATCAGGAGATACCAGTCCCTGGAAAGAACGCCATGCTTCCAAATAGAGGAATGAATAAATGACAGCTTCTCGGGAAAATGGACTGACACCTTGGCAGTAAAGTTGCCTTCCAGCATAACAAGTTAGAGGATGCCACGAGACCAAGCAACATCCTTTTCTGTTATGCATAGATCCTTATTAGCTAAACATCAACAGCAAAACCTTACATTATAAAATCCACATTTCTGTGCATGGTATGAGGGTGGTGATCTCTTCAAAATACACTTCAAAAATGTGTTAGGTGACTTCTCAAGTTTGCTGACCATTCACTTGCTTACAAAGGCTATAATCATCCTCCAGTCGCTGACTCTAATCCCAAATGCAGACAGCCTTCTGTGGTGTTGACAATAGCTTTTTGTTAAACATTGTCAACTACTGTAGAAACACTTTAAGGGAAAGTTTTACTATGAATAGTGACAGTGATGGATGATCAATACAAACAAGTCTTGAGACAGCAAAGCCCATCATGCTCAATCATTTAATGACATTCTGGGGGAAGTGTGTATGCATAATATTGGAAGGATGAAAGATAATTATTTGGTAAATGTTACCATTAAATTTTCTTTATAAAGAGCATGCTGATCTAGGCAGAATCTAAGTTTCCACTTGGAAATTTTAATGTAGGTATGATTAGATTCCAGAAGATATTCTTTTAAATTACTAAAGTAAGTGAAGCATTTCTATATAGACTTTTTTGCTTGAGACTACATACTAAGAAAAATTCAAAAATATTGGCAAAGATGAAATGCATATTTATCACAAATATTTAAGTAAAAGTCAATTGCTTCAGGGTTTTACAAAATCGTATGAATATGGTGGCTATAGAGACCTTGCCTTCTAGATTTTTTAGTGAAATTTAGAAAAATGAAGACCGTAAATGCAGAATTTGGAATTAAATTTAAATTAATATATCTTTAGCTGGTAAACAAAAAAGACACATCTTCCCACATTCTAATTTAGGAAGAAGCCATTAGGCAAGTAGAAAAAGTGAAGGTATCTGTCAAACTTGACTGCACAGAATGGTGATGTGTGTGTGTGTGTGTGTGTGTGTGTGTGTTTGATATACAGGTAGTGATGTTAATGTGGTTTTTAAAATGATAATTTTTTTCTTCTCAGTGTCCTCATAAAATAACATTTAACAATCAGAGAATATTCATATTCTCTCAATAACTATAGAATTCAATGATTGATTTTTAAATGCCCAGAATTAATAACTGAATAATGCTGCACCCCAGTTTTGCAAACTTTAATAATGACAAGCTCATGCAAAGTATGCCAGAAACAAGGAAGAAAAATTAAAGGTTTAGCTAAGTACCAAGAGATTTGCCATAAAATTTACCTGCTGTCTGTATTAATATGGGAAAAGACTCTTAATTATCAAATATGACTACATTTTCAATTTCTTCTTTCAAGACCAGCCAATAGACTGGTTTCTTACATGCTTCAAATCTCAACGCTTCCTCTCTCTTCTCCTAACCTGCCTGTTAGGAGCCCCTTTGGTCCACACTGATGGCGGTCAGAGCCCTGGATATGTGTCCCCTGCTATTGGATCTACAGGCATTTGCAGCCACTAGCCTGTGATCTTGCGGCATTCTGCATCATTGAGTGTGTCTTCGTGAGCCTGAAGAGGGATTTATAGACTAGTGTTAGACTTTGAAGCAATATTAGATTTATGGACTTGGTCTGGACCGGGCTGTGATGTTTGCTTGATATATAATGACTTCTTGATAGAAAGTTATCTTTTACACATTTATGAGTGTCCCTAAATTTGTTTCTCTAGTAATCCCAGCCTAATACAATTTTATAGGCCAGGGTTCTTACTCAGATAACTCAGAACCTAGACTGCTACCTCATAATGAAAAGAAATCTGTGCCATTCGTTGTTTTGTTTGATAGTATAAATGCCTTATAGTCTCTCAAAAAAGGGAAATTACAAAAGATGTTTACAACCATGTGTATGCATATATACATGCAAACACATTCAAATATCAAATGTAAATAAGAATAAGTTACTCCATGACATAAATCCATATGGGAGAATATTTAGTATATAGAAAAATGTGATGAAAGTACTTATATACCTATTGCATAATCTAAGAACAATGAAGGAATTAATAACAATTTCATGAATCAAAATTTTATTAGACTATATTGGGAATGTTGTTTGATAAAGAACACAGCAATATAAAGTCAATTAAAACATTTGAGATAACAAAATATGAAAGCATTCGATTTATTCAATATTTTTAAAGTAATAATCCAGATAAAGATAAAAACTCTCCTTTGAAAAATGGGATTTTCCAATGTATACGCAGATTATTTATATCAAATTTGATTGCCAACATTATATCAAATTGAAATGGATAGTCAGTCTCATAATTCTTTGCAAAAATGAAACATATGCTACCAGTAGCAGTTGTCTGTTGAATCTTCATTATTCTGCTCAAGAATGTTGAAGCTGTGATCATTAAACATATGTTAAAGGCACAAAAACGTAACAGCTTCAGTATGAGAGAAATTTTAGGTATGAGCTTCAGTATGAGAGAATGAAGCATAAAACGTCTTTGCAGTATCATAAAGAGATTTGTAAATCTAATTATGATCATGTTTTATTATTGGATATTTAAAATTATCTCCTTATCATGTAGTTAGAGCAAATGAGTCATAGAAGCCACTTTCCGCAGGGCTATTTGTTAAGGGAACGCTTCACAATGCTGCGGCTCCTTTATTCAAATGACACCTACTAAGTTTTGGAAACAGATTACTGTGCTAGAAAAGGTCCATTTTTTAATTCTTGCATTGTCTTCTCTTTCTCTGTACTAATGCATATAAGGTGCGTATCTTTAGAAGTACATTATGAGACAGAATTTGAGGTGCCAGAAATATTCTAGTGTTTCTGAACTGTGAAAAGGGGCAAACATCAAAAATGAAAAAAAATAAGCTAATCCTGATACTAGTCAGGCAAAATCTCCTATCTTCGACACTTAATACACTTTTATGTCAGTGTGAAGTGGCTAATGACAGAGCATGTCTGTGCATTAGACTAGACTGTTTTCTCTTCATTTGGCTTATCATATGAAGTTCTCTATCAAATATAGGATTAACTTGAGAAAAAGGTTTTGGTACGATCCTTGAAAACCCTAAGAGTTTTCCTTGCTTATTTGGGTAGGTGGTACTAATGCAGCAACATGGTTTTTCCTTTGGAAGTATGCCTCAGCGTACCTATGACTTAACAGCATCCCTAAATATTTCCTCAGTCCTCATAGAATGTATTTCCCATCATGTGAAGTGGGAATATTCTACTAAAATATTCAGCATGCTAAAGAAGTCTTGCATATAAAGTCTAATTAAATAAGTAATCAATTAAATAAATGCATGTTTGGCAATATATCTAGACTATTCATATCTTTTCACTATGCTATAGAATGCCGAGAAATTGAAAAGACTGTAATAGTGGGAATTTGCTGCTCATTTAATATAAATACATATTGTTTTTATTTTTTTAATTGATTGAGTTTGAAAATAATAAAATTATTGGAAAAAAACTTTAAAAAGATAGAAAATAAAACATTCACCAAAGCAGTGGCCAAGTACAATAACCATATACCATATTACTCAACGTTAGTGAAGTTACCTCTTGGAGCTGTGATTATTCTTATTACGTGGCTGTGGTTGGATGGTCAGGGTTATAAAATTTGCCATATATGCCAATTCCAGTTTGACATGTTGGAATTGAGGCAAAAACCATATGGTGGATTCAAAAACTTTATGTGAGATTATAAGAAAGGTAGTGTTTATTGTACTACTATCCTAAGATGAGGGCCATGATGATATTACCAATCTCTGAATATCAGTGATAACTGAGACCTTCTGTTCAACAGTCCTGACAATATAATCACCTGTCCATTATCAACTACTATCTCATTATTCAACATTTAGCATTTATAATGGCAATAGTTAGCTTTATCGTGACAAGGAAGCCTCTGTAGGAACACGTGGGTGGAATTTAATCAGGTCACAGCTTACTGGGAGAGCTACAGGGAGAATTCTTTCTGTGGTTGACTCCTATCTTTTTCTCCCTGGTGATTGGACTGTTGTGCCGCTGCTTGAGCGATTCCTTTGCCTCAGCCTGATGCTGTACTACCTGTGGGCCAAGGCAACCCAAGGATCATGTAGCCTTTCCATGCATAGCTAGACTTGAGGTTCCATCAGGACCTGCTTTACCCCACTTCTGGTGGATCATGTCAGCCAGCTTGTGTGCATTGCAATAGCTTGAGGCACCATCAGCACTTGCTTTGCTATGTTCCCATGCTCCTGCCTATTGCTAACCCACCCAGCTAACTGCTTGGCCTATGCTGACTGGATGTCATGAAAGAAGATTCCTCTCTGTACTTCCTTACCCTTGGCCAGCTGCTGCTTCAGTTGAAGGAACTTTAGTATATTAAGTCTTCCATGAAAGTGAGTGGAACTGCACCCTCTGTATGACTGTGTGAATGAGCTGCTAAAATCCATGTGTGTGTGTGTGTGTGTGTATATATATATATATATATATATATATATATATTTCAAGGCTATGTGTCAACTTGACTGAGCTATGGCTCTGAGTTGTTTAGCATATCATTATTTTGAAATCTGATAATTCTATAATGTTATAATTAATTTAATGGTACAAGTTAGAACGTTTGTACTGGGAGAGCAATCCTTCATTCTGTGATCTGACAAAGCCCTCATACTTTTATCCATAATATATTTTTGAGTAATGTCTGCATCTTTGCTAGCTGGCCATGTCAAGAAATGAATAGTGCATGTACTGAGATATTCTCATTCTCTTGGTGTAGGTGTCCGGTCTAACTTGCCACAGTGCCCATCTGGGAAGGACAGATAGACTTCTTCTTATGCCTGTCTTGATACTGCAGAGTCCTTCTTCTGGGAACATAGCTCTACTTCAGTCAACTGGGACTAGTTCCGAATTTTTATTTACTCTGAACACTTGGCAAGAATTCATTGACTCTTTATTGGGGTTAATACCCTGAGGCATATGCTTACATAACCTTGACCTTTTTGTGTGTGAAAAACAATCACCCGTTTGATCCTGGAATCATGTGTTATTAACATCTCCAAATCCCTGAGGAGGTAGTGGGTTACAAGTAGTCTTTCAATCACAAGTTAAAACTTAGTAATTGTTCTTCAAAAGAAAGATTAAACTTTCTGCTCTGAAAAGATGATAGCCTCAGAGATCCACATGACTAGTCCTATCTTATCCTATGGGGCTGCCATGCATCAGATTCAAGTTGATGGCAGTGGATTTGATTTTGAGTGTTTTGTTCTTTTCTCTTTCATTTTTATTACTATTGTCATATTATTTCGAGTCAAGATCCGTTGGTCATCACTCTGGTTTTGCTAATTACTACAAGGATAGTAATTTCTGACTTCTCTGGTTTACATCTTGGTAAATGATATATACTCTAATTTTCCCCTTAGAACAAAATTTTCTGCTGTGTCTTCAGGTATGCAAAATATATCTATTCCAGGAAATAATTTTCAGTTCTTCTTGCATTGTTCTATCCTGTACTAATTTTTCAGTCCTTCCTGCATTGCTTCATCCTGTAAATAACACAATGTTTATTCACATGAGATATTCTTTTCCCCAAGTGTAAGAGGTCAGTTTCCACTGTGGTCTTTGTATAGGACTTCAACACCTCGAAACCACCAGTTGTTCTATGGGATAAAGATGAGACCGTCTGTTTTCATAAAGATTTATAGTTTCAGAGACAAGGGTTCCATTGTGCACTACAAAGTCACGTGAGTCAGGGTCTACCCCTCATAATCAGAATAGCCAGCTGTAGTAGATCGGGTTCTTCAAAGAAACAGAACCACTTGTGATACTAGTTGTTATAAGACATAAATATCAAGGAATGGCTTGCACCATTGTAGAAAGAGTTCAGTCCAGTCCAGTCAAAATCAAGATTCTCCTGACACATAGAAGTTGTTGAACAGGTAGCAGGAGGAGGAAGTAGAGGTGGCAAGGGACACAGGCTGGCGGATGCAGGTGTCTAAAGTCAGCCAAAAGAACCCATATACAGTAGTCCACTGATGGCTCATGGGATAGGTGGCAATGTGACAGGAGGTCCACAATCAAGACACAGGTCCAACATTGGCAACAGGCAAATGATCAAAGAAAATTATACCTTCTTTATCTCCTTCTTGAATATCAAAAAGCTTGTGTCACCAAGAAGGTAACATCAGGCTTGGGCACAATCAATAAGATTAAGCCCTGCCTCCACACTTACCTAGGAGTGTCTAGTTGATATAATCCCTAGACATCACACAATCTTATCATATTAATAACGAACCTGAACTCATTTGGACATCAAGCATGAACTCTTCCCAAGAACCATCTATTATTTCCTCATTTAACTTTCAAGTTAAAGGTAAATCATCATATAAAACTAATTTATATTCATATATTCTAAAGAATTGTAAAAGTGTATGTTAAAAATGTACCTACTATTTTTTATGACATAACATATAAAACTGTGTGTGAGTTGTGTGTGTGTATAATGGAGGAACAGGGAGGGTGGCACTAATTTTTTTAATATGACACTTTCAGTGTTCTTTTCTAACTCCCATCAAATTACTGGTTAGGTCTATGTAACATTATTAGAGAGTGTGGTAGTTATGTAATCTAGTGTCAAAGTGAGAATATTAAGAGCGATTGAGCTTAGCCTATCAATCAGGTCACAGCTTGATAACCTCGTTGAGGTGCAAAGGAGATAAATTGATCACTGGAGGCCAGACTTCTGCTCTCTCTGCTCCATCTTCTTACTGACAAGCCACATGGAACTATGCTGATAGAACTAGTGTCCTAGAGGTGAAAGAGACATATGGAGACCCACATCAGCACTGAGGTGCTTCTGCCACCACTAGATCCACAAGACTTTCCATGTGCTGGTCTATGATCTGCATCCAGCATCACTGCATGGCTACATGATCCACAGAGGAATTTATGGACTAGTGTCCACATATGGGGCAATATAGGATTTATAGACTTGATAAGGAGAGAGCTGTTATGCTTTCTTAGTGTATAATTGCTCTTTGACATAAAATTATCTTATAACATATAAGTGCCTATGAATTTGTTTCTCTACTCTACCCAGAGTAACACAGAAGGGATTGCTCAGTTTCCATTACCACTCCACTGGTTATAAGAACGGGAAGCCGAAGGGAGGGAAATCCTAGAAGCAGTTGAAACACACATCTCAGGTTTCTCTTTGAAATTGTGGAAACCAAGACAGGGGTGCACGGAGAGGATGGGCACAGCAAGAAGAGTTTTGAGATCAGAAGAGTGTGTGTGAGGGAGAAACTTCAAAAGAATTCATCAGATTTAACTTGGTGTTACTAATTCATAGGATAAACCAGGAAGGTATAGCCAGCAGTAAACTTTGATTTATATTGCTATTTTTCTTTCTTTTCTCTTATTTTAACTGTTCTATTAAGAAAACAGAGTTCTACTCTAAAAATGATTCTGAATATTTATTCGCCTATGAAATTGTGCATTGAGAGAGCAATGACTAAAAGCTATTGCTATCTATTTAGTCACCAGCATGTTAAATCAAACTCCTGTGTGCTGAAATGATAAAGTGTTTCACACGAAAGAAATCCATCATATAAATATAGTTTTGATACAAGTTAGAACTGGAAAATTACTATGTTGTTGTAAGAAAGATTACCATCCAGTAAAACTAGGACGAAATATAAAACTACAAAGTCGGAGCACAAAAATATCGAAGAATACTTTTACGAAATGCTTCAATAAGTAAGCAGGGGGTGGGAATCTCAGTACTATACAATATATCATAATGTGAAGATTTGGCTTGTAAGATCTGGGAGCAATTCCAAAATTTTAACTCACTGATATTGTGTCAATTATGACTCATAGAGAACCTGTAAAACAAACCACCACTGCTGTGTGGTGTCCTAAATCCATAAATCTGCAAAGGAATGAAACGGCTCACTTTCCTCCCATAGATCCACTGGCAATTTCAAACTACTACAGCTAGCAGTTGGCATGTAAACCACTATGCCACCAGTGGGGGAGGCAGATTTTATTAATAAGAAAAAAATACGGTTTAAAACTGAGGACCATAAAAATTGTTTGTGCAAATTCTATATAAATTGCCATTCTACTTTCAGTTTTATATAATGTACCAAAGGCAAAACAAGGTGAAATAAGTTTCATTCACTTTTAAAATTCTGATCAAGAATTTGGACATAATACGCAAAGGGCTGACTTGTGTCGTCAACATAATGCTTAGTGCCTCAATACAGAAGACTCTGACTGAGGTTAGTAGAGGTCTAGCAGGTAAAGACAACCAAATGACTTCGTAAATAAAATTCCCAGATAGAGTATGTGCACACAAACAATATATGTCTGAAGACAATGTCCAATAATGCCAGTTTATCTTCATAATTTCTCAAACTTATTTGGCTTCATGGCCCCTTGTCAGGGGAAAAAACAAACAAACAAACAAACAAACAAAAAACTATCCAGTACTCCCTGACATTGGAAATACTTTGGGCTGTGGTCCATAACTTAGGGTAAATGCAGACACCTGCCTTTGGAGCCCCACCTCCCCCTATTGTGCTACTGTCTTGGAGGTGCCAGTATTGCTCACTTTGGCAAACACTGATCTAGATCTGTTTTATTTTTCTCTCAAGCTTGTAGAACCCTCACATTCAGTCTGAGGGGGACTGCATAGTCTCTCAAAGGTGACGAGGTCACTTGCTCTGTGTACCACTCTTTAAACTGTTGCTACGAGGAGCCACAGTCCTGGGCTTGGGTGCAACCTTCATGTGCTCTAAGTTGATTCATTACATAAAGAAACAGCTACTTATTATCTCCAAGGTTACATTTCTCATTATCATAAACATTAGCCGGAGTCTGCCAGGTTTCAGCACATTCTCCAGACTTGGAATAAGCATGGTCTCCAGTTTGCACCTTTTTTCCTTAATCTCTACATAGATTTTCCTAGCCACTATAGAATAAAAATTCAAAATGCACCCAGAGGAATAGCAATAATTTTTTTTCTGGCATAGCCTTGGAAATCTTCAGAACTGCCACACATATAGCATGTTTATGTTAAGAAGTGGGAATATAGAAAGCATTTCTCAAAGGAAAAACTTCAAATAAAAAAAAGTTATTGGGCTGAGCCCCAGTGGTGTAAGTGGTGGAGTGTGGGACTTCGGCCCACACGCTTGGAGGTTCAAATCCAGCAGCGACTCTCAGGAACAGCACTGGGTAGTGCCCACGACCACCAGAGGTAATGATGCCCCCCCAACCCCTCCCAAAAAAGATTTTTGGTAAGATAGCTGCCAAAGGACAATTAAAAAGTAGGATTATATATTTGTGGTTTCAAAACTTACTCAAGATGAATAAAAAGAGAAGAGTTGCTTAAAGATAGAAAAAAGATTTTGATATCTCACACCACTAGAATTGATAATAAATTGTTTCATAAAATGAAGTTTTGGGACTGAACCCTGGTGGTGTAGTGGTTGAGTTCAGGACTGTGGCCCACTGGCTTGGCAGTTCAAATCCAGCAGCAGTTTTCCAGGAGCAAGGCTGGGCCTCCCACACCTACAAGAAGCAAGTGATGCTCCCCCCCAAATAAAGAAATAAATAAAGTTTTGTTCTTTTTGCATATCCATCATAATCATAACACTTAAAATAGTCACCCTTTAACATTTAAGTTATTCCTTAATATTTCTTTTTTTGTTGTTTTGGTGGGGTTTTTTTGTTTGTTTTTTGGGCATCACTGCCCTCTGGGGGTGGGAGTAGGAGTCTCAGCCTTTGCTCCTGTGGAGCCGCTGCTGGAATTAAACCTCCCTCCCTGTGGGCCGCAGTCCCACGCACAACCACTACGCCACCGGGCTCAGCCTTATTCCTTAATATTTCAATAATAATTTTGACCAGAACAGAAACTGCCCACTGATATGAACTCCTTGACTAGCTTATACAAAATAATGGTTCTAAGTTGTATCTACCTATTTGTACAAAAATGTGAAAACAAATATTTAATAAATGTTTCTTATTAAATCCATTAATTATGCAAAGACCCATCTAGAACACAATATGGAAGTCGTATTTTAAGAGATTGGAGTCTACTTTTGTGAATAATTAAGAAAAGTGGTAACAACTGAAGGTGTGCTGAGCCTAATAAACCTCAGAATTCAATCAGACAGCTTATATGGCATCATGGGATGTGCAGTCTGACTGCTCACCTCACGGCCAGCAGCTCAATTCCATGAGAATTTCCAGGGGTAAAAAAGAGGCTGTCTGATTCAGTAACAATTTATAGTTTAATTTATAGCTATGGAGCAGTGCTACTCTCTCTTTAGAAACAGACTTTGAAATCTGCTGAATATCAAATTATTTGGATTTTACTTAGCTATATAAATATAGTTTAGAAATATAAATACTAGGTTGGAACAGGTATTAAAGATAATAATTGTTTATGTACTACTTTATAAAAACCAATCCTAGCTAAGTTAATATTCAACAGCCATGTAGTTCATTATGCTATATTAATTAATTTCTTTATACTAATTTATGGTATATTAAGAGAGATACTTTGATTCATATTTTTGTAGAAAATTCATTCAGAAAGCATTGCCTACAGGGGTAATATGGCTACCAGAAAACAAGCGCTGGAAGATTCAGTTACCAAACACTAGTGAGATCCCGCAAAAAAAGGAATTATGCACTCCTCAGAATCCCGGAAAACAACATAAAAGCTAAGTACAATGAAGCACTTTTTTAAATAGAAAATAATCAAACACTGTCAGTGGTGTCTGACTCCCCTTCATCATGACACCAACCCAAGCCATCTCAGGCACCTCACCTTCTGCATTCAGCACACCTAGGCAACTCTCACCTGCGGGGCCGTGGGAGACCTACATGGATAGCAGACTGCCTGGGCATCTTGGTACAAACATTATCTACCCAAGCAACTTTTAGCAACATTGTTTCATTAAATATCTTTTCACTATTTCTTCATTTCTTCATGCACTATTTCCCCACACCTATCTCCATTCCTGTGTGATGGACACATACATATACCAATCCTGCTAATGAAGCAGGGATTCCTACATAAACTGTAGTTTTGTTCTATGTTATGTTCACTGGGTCATTCTTCTTTTAATTGAATTTCATCTGTCCTCCATTTAGACTGTCACATCTTTGTTGTGTTCAACCTCACCCCCTCCCTCTGGTGACGCATATCTTCTCAGCAGACACAGGCAAAACATAGTCAGGCAAAATAGGCCTGTTTTTGTTTTTAAACCGAGACTTTTCTCCCTAGCCCTGGAAAGCAACTACAGCCCATGCCCTCGCTGCCATAGCAAGGGAATTTCATGTCTACACTGAATCCAAGTCCCCAACTATTTTATTTATTACGTTTCACCTATTCTCTCTACATGTGAATATCTCCCTCTTTCTTATTTGTTCTTCATTCCTTTTCTAAGTTTTCCATCCCACTCCCTTTTCTCTTTCTTTTTTCTGCTTGAATTGTATTTCTCCTGGTAAATATACAAGTTTTCTTCTGGTTGGAGTTTGTGCTTGCATTTTCTTCTACTCTATCTGTTTCTAAGCTCTCTCTCCCCCATCTAGTTAAATATGAGTGGATACCCTTGAAAAAATTGAAAAAAGAAAACTCATCTGGGTGGAGTATTTGTGCCACACATTTTCCACAGTTGGGAAGCATCCAGCAATCCAAATTAGTGCACTCATGGCATCAACTTGGAAGGTTCGCTCTAAACGCAGTGGATTTTTTCAAAAAAGAGTTTTCCTCAAAACTTGTTTTCTGTGATCACCGATTTAAGAGAATGGTGTGAAGCTGTGGAATATTGTTTCCTGCTTGGGAAAAATGCTGCCAAAACTGCTGTAATGTTGAAAACAGATTATAAAGATAGGAATACGAAAAACTCAAGCATACCAGTGACTTTCTCATTTCAATAAATTTGATTGATGACAAACCTCATTCTGGATGTCTACTACTCAAATAGCTAAAAAGGTCACCAAAATCTGTGCACCTGTGCTCAAAGACTGAAATCGCATCCTTGAAGGTGTGGGAGAGTTACCTGGACTATCTTGGAGTGCAGTTTAGCAAATTTTAAAGAGGAATTTGATCAGGAAAAGAGTCATGGCAAAATGTAGGCCTCTGGTTCTGACTGACCAAGGAAAAGGTTATCAAATGGAGACTTGCCATGCTTTGAAGAAAAAAGCTCCAAAGCCATCTAGACCTTTTTCCAAGGTAATTTTTGATGATTGAGACATGGTGCTGTTGTTTTGATGCCCAAACATCAGTAAAGCCAGTGGAAGAAGCCATTGTACACACCCCCCCCGCCCCAAACAAGCTTGTTCAATGATATCAAAGATCAAAATGATACTCGTTTTTTTTTATGTGAGCCAGATTTTACACTTGCATTTGGTTCCACCAGGTCATCTTGTTAATCAGCTTTCAATTTAGGAATTCTGAAAATATTGCTTATTTTTATGTCCTGCAAAAATGGTCTGATTTTTGGCAGATGAGGGATGGAGTATGCCACGATGACAATGCCCTCGCCCACACAGTCATCTCAGTGAACCAGTTTGGGTCAAGAGACAACATGCCTCTCTTGCCTCCTGTGCCTACCTCACTTGGTCTTGCTCCATGTGACTTCTTTTTGTTTCTGTGAATGAACACGGACATGAACAACCAGCAATGTGATGATGTGGAAGAGTTGAGGAAAAAAGAAAAGGGAGGTGCTGCCAGCCATCCACACAGCTGAGTTCTGAGAATGTTTTCAAGAATGAATTGCTTGCTTCAAAATTGCAATAAATATACTTGAGAGTGCTTTGAAGGTTGCATGATTGCAAGGTTTGAAAAAAATATAAAGCTCTGAAAAAATTATTTTGGGGGATGATTACACCTCCTACACATCCATGCTGTTCTATTAAATCTTATTACTTCTCTGAAAACACATATCTCCACAATTTTTACAGTCTTTTTCATCCATTCAGATGGTCCCATTTAGTACCGACATTGTTTTTATTTTATTATCTCCTTTCTCTTTCCCCCAATACATACACATCTCTGTCTTTTTTGCCTTCCCTCATCACATGTTTTCTACCTCCTCCTAGGCCTCTGTGTTTGTCCACATAGACTAGAGAAACAAATTCATAGAAACAGGTGTAAGGAAAGGTTTGTATACAAGAACAGGTGAACATTGAGAAAACATGCGAGCCCAGTCCCAAACAAGTCTTACATTAGCGCATATCTCCACACCAATCTATAAAATCCTCTTCAGAATCATGAAATACTTGCAATGATGCTGATTGCAGAAAGATCTCAGGTGAGTGGGAAGTCTTGTAGATGCAGTGACATTGTAAGCATCTCAGTGCTGGCAGGGGTCTCCATGTGGTTTCTCCAGGTCCACAGTTCTGACTGCTTTAGGGAAGGGCCATGAGGCTGCTCCTCAGGAATGTCTTGCAGGGCATCAGCCTTTTCAGTTGAGAGTCTCCAACTAAATGAGCTGAGAGAGAGAGCAGTGCCTCCCATCTCCAAGATGGAAAAACCGCATTTCCCAGAATTCTCAGGAGAAAGCCATGCTCACACAGAGGTTTCATTGCCTACCATTCATTTGACAGACTAGACTCCAACCCTTCACTCTTAATCCTCTCAAATTCCCAGTTGACATCAGATTATGTAGCTACCACAATCTCTTTCCCATAGCTTGAAAGAGCCAATTACCTCTACACGGCCAACAGCACACACACCACTAAATACTACACATCCACGATTCAGAAACAGCAATAAACTGTAGCATACCTGAAAAATTGAAGGAAACAAGCACAGGCAATAAAAAATTCACCCAAACCCCTTTAAAAATAAATTTTGAGTGCCTTGACACTACCAGGAATAAAATTCAACAAATGGTGTTTAGGTTCCTTCAAGAGATGTAGCATACACCCGTCAGAAGAGAATAAATTAAAAAAATGAAAATCCTTACATCAACAGGAATTTCAGAAGATAAATAATGGGACAGTAGAATTGGGAAGCATGAAAGAAGACCTGAAGAATGGAACAGAAAAAAAAAAGAATCAAATTAGTGGACTCTGAGACAACGACTCTTGCTACAATGAAAGAGAGAGAAACAGACACTGATAAGAAAAGAACATGAATCTGAAGAAAGCTTGAGAATGACGTGAGACACATCAAGAATAATTATGCTCCATCAAGATCTAGGAGAAAGAAGAAACAAACAAAAATATCTCTAACCATACCAAGCAGGATAAAATTATTTTAGAAGCTGTGGGAATCATAGCTGCCCTATGCCGCAAAGAATGAAACTCTGCTGATTCTGTGCCATGCTCACAACTGTTTTAAGTTTGAGCCCCTGGTTTCAGCCACTGTATAAACTCATCCTGTGAAGGGCCTTTTTTTAAACCCTGACCCTTTGCTCAACCAAGTGTGGTATCTCTTCTCTACAGACTAGTCTCTCCTAAAAATAAGTGTAAAGTGCAAGAGATGGAGTTGTACCATCTTTTCCTTTAAGCACAGCATAGTGGCAGAATGTCTTCCAAAGCAGATGCCTTTCTTCTTTCCACCATCCATGGTTAGTTTGATATTCTTCACCAGCACCAAATTCAAATGCATTCAAGAAGCTGAGATCTCAGATACTAGGTAGAATGGACCCCCAAAAGAAGAACTTTATGGCAAATCTACAAAGAAAAACCAAAAAGGAAAAATTTAGATTTCCCAACATAAAGTATGTTGGCCAAAAAAGAGTGACATATGTCAAAATATGAAAAAAAAGAGCTGTCAACAAAGAATCCAATATCCAGCCAACTTGTCTGTCAAATATGAAGGAGTAATCAAGTTATTTCCATACAAGGAAAGACTAAAGGAATTAGTAATGTCAAGACAAGCATTAGAAAAACTATTAGTAGATCACTATGGAAGACAAATGACCAATACTTGATAAAACAGAACATTCTATAGGAGCCTGAGATAGGTTTACTTTGACAACTAGGCCATGCACCAGAGATTAATCGGGTTGCAGCTTGATTTGAGGACAATGAGATAAATGGCTCTTCAAGACCCGGCCCCTCTCTAGCTCCCTAGAGATTATGTCCACATGCTGTGCTACTGCTTTAGCTACTTCTCTGCCTAAACTTATATGATAAATGACCTGTGGGTGAAGTCAACCGGTGGATCATGCCCCTAGACTGTGAAGTTCCTTCAAGACCTGCTTCATCACACTGCTGGTGTCTACATTGCTTGAGCTTCAAACTGGTGGATCCAGTTGCCATGCTTGAGTCCAATATCCGATTGGGGCCTGTTTCACTAAGCTCCGGACTTACTGACTGTTGTTGACACACTCTGCCCTCACCTGTCTGCCTAAAGAGAGACTCCACAATCTGATCTCTTGACCGTGGACTCAGCTATCCACATGAGCTAAAGGAGTTCCAACGTACTAACAGTTCCATGAAAGTGAGTTGAACTGATGAGGCCTCTGTGTTACTGTGTGGACTTATTAACTGCTATATTTCTTCTTGCTCTATAATGTTATACATACATAATGGATATATATAATGAATATGCATAATGAATTTGTATATATATGTATATATACATATATATGTATGTATGCATGCATATACATATATATGTGTATATATTCATAAGTGTCCTGGTTTTGTTTCCCTAGAGAATCATGCTAAAAGCAAACAATGCTATCCCCCTAAAATATAAAAGCATACAACTAAAACAGCACTCAAAACAACACAGAATTAGAGAAAGAACAGATACCCATAAAACACAAATATACCATAAAAACAGACACCATATAAAACAGACACCCAAACACAAATATAGGAAAGTAGCAGCAACAAACTCACTATATGTCAATAATGACATTCATTGTCAAAGAATTATGCACCAACTAAAAGACAGAATATAGAAGCAGATGAGATTAGAAAACAAATTCCATCTTTATGATGCCTACAAGAGACGCACTTTAAACTTAGACAAATAGCATGGTGCCCCCCTTCTATACCCACTGCAATGGGAAGAACCTTCACTGGGCAGAGTTTAGGTAGTATGTCTTTTTATTCTACTAGGAAAGCATCCAGCAACATACTCTGAGATAGTTCACTCAGTGGAATTGCCTGGGAAGCTTCTCTGGTCACAGTGAATTTTCCTAAAGTCATTTTCGCCTAAATCTCACTTTTTGTCAGGACCAATTTAAGAGAACAGCATTCCATTGTGAAATTTTGTTTTCTGTGAAAGGTAAATTGCTGCAGAAACTGTTATGATTTTTAATACTGCTTACAAGGAGAGCATTGAGGGGAAACCTCAATTGTAAAAGTGCTTTTATTGTTTTAAAAAGGTGACATGTTGATTGTTGGCAAACCTCGTTTTTGACTGCTGTCAAGTTCCCAAATTAACAAAAATGTAGACCTGTAGTGCATTTGAAGTTCATTCCACTAGGACAGACTGTTAATTAACCTTTCTATTTAGAGGTTCTCAAAAGGTGGCAAAACCGGATATGACCAAAAAAGGCCTGATTTTGCCATATCGCAATATACTGGCTGAAGCAGCTTATGTTGGTGTGCCAATTTTGGGCAAAATACAACAAACCTCTCTTGCTCCACCTCCTTTTGTTTGCATGAATGAGAGGGACATGAAAAGACAGTGGTTTGATGACAAAGAAGAAGCGAGGAAAAAAATGAGGGAGGAGCTGTCAGCCATCCAAATAGATGGGTTTAAATATGTTTCTCAGAAAGGAATCACAGATTTGACAACTGTATTAAGTGTAATGAAGAGTTCTCTGAATGTGATACAGTTGTTTTGTTAAAAAAAAATCAGAGCTTTGAAACAAATACCCATTTTGTGGGTAGCCCTCATATAGATGAAAAATTAAAGCATGGGGAAAATTTTACCATGCCAATTGCAACAATGAAAAGCCAAAGGTGGCAGTATATAATTTTGGATAAATACCTTTCAAGGTAAAAACAGAATTAGAAACAAGAATGTACCGTACACGATGATTAACAGAGCGATAGAGGAGAAAAAATAACCATAATGACCATATATACATCCAAAAAATAACCATAATGACCATATACACATCCAATACTTCCATCAAATTGTCACAGAGTTGAAGAGAGAAACAAACAGTTCAACAATAGCAGAGAACTTCAGCTCACCACACTCAAAGAAAGATTGATCAGAATGACACTTTAAAAGGAAACAGAAGTGCTAAACCTGCTCACCACCTAACCAGGCATAGAGCCCTCTGCCCCACAACAGCAAGGCGCACACGCTTCTCCAGCACACACTGCGAACACTATGCAGTAGACCGCATGTCAGGACACTATGCAAATCTAACAAATTCCAAAACATTGGGATCCAACAATCTGTCTACTTAGATCATGACACTCTAAAACTGGAAATAAGCAATAGAAATAAGCGTCACATGAAAGCAAACATGAAGACTGAACAATACACTGCTTAAAAAATCACTAGATAATGCCCCTCCCAAAACACACACGCAAACACACACAAATCACTAGATAATAAATCAAATAAGAGATACAATTAAGAAATGTCTTGAAACAAATGAGAATGGGAACACAACATACCAAAACTCTGAGATAGAGCAAAATGTGTTATCAGAGGAAAATGTATAACAAAAAACACACACATAAAAAGAAGAGAAATCCAGGTTAATACCTTAACACAACACCTCCAACCAGTAGGAGAGATGCAACAATATAAACCCTTTATTAATAGAAGAAATCACAAAGATCAGAACAGAAGTAAATGAGCTGGCAAACAAGAAACTGAGGGGGAAACTGTAAGTTGCTTTGAGAATAAAAAGGCTTATTAACACCGCCAACTTCCAAAAAAAGAAAAAGAGGAAAAGAGAAAGAAGACGCCAATATCTAGAATTAGCAAAGAGAAGAGGTGTGGCACAGCAAACACAAATGAAACACGTTCCGGGACAGTGAATCACTTAACGTGGTGCTTCTGGCAAAGCCTCCAACTCCTACCAAATCACTTTCCCTGCATAGGTTTGGCAAGAAGATGGGGAAAGGGGGAGGGGTCTTGATAGTATTAATCTGTAAGTAATTGCAAATAGGATTTCCTGCAGTGTCATCCTGATGTGTAGAAAATGACTCCTCTGAGAAGCAAAGGAAGCAGCGTTATTGCCAGCATGATCCGGGAGTGGGATGCACCCTCTGCACCCAATATTCCAGTGCAGCGAACATCAAGGATCTACATGACAGCTATAGGATCATAGGTGCAACCCAAGAAGTGAGAGAGAGCATGGAACTTCACAGGCTTTCCTAATGAGACTTTTCTATGTATAAGACCATATCATCCCCAAATAGTAACAGGTGTGCAGTTTTGGTGAACTGCATGGCTTTTATTAACTTTACTTGCCTTATTGCTTTGACTAAGATTTCCAAAGCAATATTGAATAAGAGTGGGGGTAAAAGGTAATCTTGGCTGGTTTTGATTTACATAGTGAATGTTTTCAGTCACTGCGAGATTATTAGTGTTGGCTACAGGTTTTGTGTACGTGCTCTTGATTGTGTTAAAAGATTTCCATTCTATCTTAATTTTCAGAGAGAATTTAAAATCAAGTTTCAGCATTAGATCTTGCCAAATGACATTAAAGCCCTAAATTAGTATATGGTTCATTTGTTTGATTTTTATTTATGTGGTGGATTATGTTCTTTATTTCTTATGTTTAACAACCCTTTCATACCAGGAATGAATCAACCTGTATAGGTTGAATTATTCATACTGCTTGATGTTTTTGTATTGCATTGATGTGAACTGTGTTGAGAATTTTTGTGTGAAAGATATTTGCATATAACTTAAATTTTAAGTGAGGAAATTGAAACTTCACTCACTGCCTGTGGAACTGTAAAATAGCACAGCCATTGTGGAAAATAGTGTGAAGTTTTCTCAAAAAGGCATGCATAATTCCTATGTGATTCAGCATTCTACTGGTAGGTATTATCCCAAATGATTGAAATCAATAACTCAAAAATATATTCATACACAAATTGCAAGACTATTAACAATAACCAAAAGCTAGAAATAAGTGTTCATCAACCAAATATAGTATGTACTTAAAATAGATCAACCTTAAAAATCATATGCTGACTGAAATCAATCACAATAGGAAAACTATTGTATGGCTACATATTTACATAATATCTAGAATAGGTATACATGACAACAATGTATAGCCCTGATTCCTAGGGATGGAATTCAAGAGAAGAGAATTCATTGCCTAGGGGGTTACTGATTTTGTGCTCTCTGTGATAGAAAAATTTAAACTGCGTAATGAAGATGCTTTAATATGATGAATATATTAATAACACTTTTAAAAAGTGCTGAGCTGGAAAATATTTTGCTATATCATCTGGCTTTTTGTGTGTTTATGACTGTGTGCGTGTTTTTCAACAATGATTTAAAAATGTTGTTGCCTTAAAGCTGTCATAGAATACACATCAAATACCTTAAAATGTTACCTTGTAGAGTTGTGCATAAATTACAGACATGAAAGTTATCAACAGAATTGCATAATAAATATATATTTAAGTGTAAACCAGGTTTTTGCTGGAGAACAAAAATGGAAGTGTATAATATTGCATATATCTCACTAATTGACTAATTATACTCCTTTTTATGTAGCCTAAGGGTACCTGATTGGATTAAAGACATAAATTTCATTTAATAAATGTCTTTATAAAATCTTACACTATAGAACCAATTTTAAATACTAAATATTCTCAGCACTTTATGTTTTAATGTGTAAACTACCTGAATTACACAACATGAAAAATCCACTTACATAATAACGACATAATAAAAAGCTCTAGAGGCAGCCATATTTTTAGCAATATAACAAGGTATTGTTTATTTGCATGCTGTGTAATATTATGCTAATTAGAATTTTTGCTTCACCTTTAACCCAGTGAGATCAATTGAATGTGCTATTGCTTTTTAAGATGAAGAAATATTACACTGTAGTGAAAGATATACTTAACAGATTAATAACTTTTACTTCTAGAAGGCATTATAATCTTCTAAGACACCTCTAAAAGGTGTCAGAGAGCATTTTTTACAGGTTGTCAGGTATTTCTCCTAATTTATCTATGTAACAATGAAATTATAGTATCAGCAGTCTGTAGACAGCATCAAGGAGTTCTGGTGGCTTGGTGGGTTGCATATTGAGCTCTTAACCTCAAGGTCAGCAATTCCAACTCACTGACTGCTCCACAGCACAAGGAGAGACTTTTGGTCCGGCAAACATTTACAGCACTGCAAACTTAAGGGTTGCCTGTAGCATCACTATGAGTCAGAATCAACTCCAGATGGGTGAGATAGTGGGTAGGTAGAATAAATAGAAAGATCTTAATTTAAAATATATATTGGTGATTAACTATAGTCCTAGGATAATTTGAAACTGGATTATAAGAAATATGAAAATAAATGTCTCATCTGACAAGAGTATGTATGCATGCTAACATTCATAGTGAAAATGTCAACAGAATTTGCATTGTGGCATTAGTAGAGTTCATAAAATGCTAAATTTGGAAAATTTTAATGCCTGCACCCTTCTAATGGGGGATTTTATCATTTTATTTTATGAACTTTTCATTTCTATCCAGTGACTATACAGCATACAAAACTTTACACATCATTCTCATTATTACACACCTTAGTGTTGAAGTGGGTTGCTAATGACAAGCTGACCAGTTCAAAACTTCCAGCTGCAACATGAGAGAAGAAGGTGCTGTCCACCCCGTTAAAGAGTGACCGTCTCAGAAATCTGCTGGAGTAGTACTACCTTGTCATCTAGTGTTGGTGTCAATTCAAATGGACTCAATGGCAGTGAGTTTGGTTTGGGGATTTGATCACCATATGGTGTACATTGAAGAGCACAGAGTTATTCCTCAAACTGAGAGGTTAGAGAGATGAAAACGCTACCTTAAAAAGTGGGTATACCTAGATAGAGACTATGCAGAGAAGCAATAGTTTCCCATTTTGATATTTTTGTTTAATAAAAGTTACTATGATATTGTAGAATCACAGTTTGAGTTCCCCTCATGTAACTCTGGGATTTTGCCCCAACCTCCATGTCATCACTTGCTAGTTCCAAACATTATAATTTTAAAATCTTTGAACAGAATATCAGTTAACATAAATATATATTACTAGAGTTCCTTATAATGAAGAATGAGCCCTAGTTGCTTAGAAGCATTAAGCGTTGGACTGTGATCTGTAAGGTTAATTGTTTGATACCAGCAGCCAAGCACTCCTTGGTAGAATGACAGGGCCTTCTACTCTTGTAAGGAATTACAGTTTTACAAATTCACTGCTGTACCCTGTCCTAGAAGGCCACTGTGAGTCAGAATTGACTCGAAGCCAGTGAGTTTGGTTTTGGTTTATAAAACAGAAAATCTTCAGTCTTTGGGTAAAAGTAAAGAATGAATGTAAACTAAATACGTAGGAAGTAATTAGATGCATATAGACTTACAAAGCCTGTTCAAGTGACAGCAATATTCTGAGATTCAAAATAGCTAAGGCAATAAGGAATGATAAAGTGTACACTGAAATTATTTATTTCATTTGACTTAATATGACAGTAAAGTGGAGAATTACAACCTAATACAAAGATAAATTTTAATAAGTAGATCTTAAAGTGATTTAAATAAAAATGAAAATTTAAACCAAGTTAACTAGGAATGAAAAAAGCAAACAGATGTTTTCTTGTACTTGTTCTTAACAATAATGTTCGAAAGGGGAAATTTTTTTCTAAAATAAAAATAGTAAGTGAACAAAGTAGAAACAAAATGAGAGTCAATAGCTTCTGAATAAGCAGGAATGAGTCATTCAGAAAACAGAAGACAGTTTGAAGAAGCATTCCTATGAGTCACTCAGAGAGCCAGTGCTCTTTCAGGCAATAGAAAATGACACTTTGCTCATCGAAAACAAAGCAACACAAACAACAATCACCCCGTAATCTCAGGCACAACAAAAAGCAATGGCAGGAGGTTCAGCAATATCCTGAAATTAACAATGTGCATAGAAGAAGCAGACATTCATCTGCCACAAAAAGAAATTTTCAGAATGTTGCTGAGTCACACAAGATATGAGGGGAACAATAAAAAAAGTGTGAAGTGATGGAGGATATGAAGTCTTTACATCACAGGGGAATACAGTTTAGGGACAAGATAACAAAAGACAGTAGCAGGCTCACAGACTTTGCCAATAAACTGGAGGAAGCAGAGAAGTGCACCAGTGACCTAGAGGACAGCCAAGCAGACTTTAACAAAGGTGAACTATAATCTAGTAAGATCATCAAAGAAGCTGAAGAAAATCTAAGAGTTATGCCTGAACCTATAAGAGGAACAACATTAAAATACTTGGATTACCAGAGAAAGACACAACAAAGAAGACAGCTGCAATAATAGTGAGAAAATTCTTGGAGGAAAACTTCTTCTGCTTAATGAATGAAAACCAGGCAATAATTCTGGAGGCTAGATGATTACCCTGAATGGACTGAACTCAGAAATTAAACTGAGGCTAGCAGGCTGGCTTAGAAAACACAACCCATCAATCTGCTGCCTACAGGAGACATACCTCAAGACTACAGACAAAAATAGACTGATAATCAAAAACTGGAGAAAGGAATATATCAGATAAAATTGACCACAAAGTGCAAACAATAAAAAGAGATGAGGAGGCACACTATATAATTCTCAAGTGAGTGGTTGACAAAGAGTTTCTAAGAATTTTATGCATATATTGTCCAAATCAGAGACCCTCTGAATGCATCAACCAAACAGTCCAAAAGATGATAAACCAAACTACAGCCTCAACAATCATAGAGGGTGATTTCAGTACAGCACTCTATGAGAAAGATAGATCACAGGGAAATAGACTCAACAAGGAGGTTAGAGATGTAAAACCTACAAATAGACAATTTGACCTGTTACTTACAGAGCTTTTCATCCAAATACAAAATAATTCACATTCTTTTCAATGCAGCATGGAACATATTCAAAGATAGGCCACATGTTGATGCATAAGACAAACCTACATAAATTTAAACACATAGATATCATGCGGATCTCTCTCTCTCTCTCTAACTACTGTGCCATAAGGTTGGAAATTAACAAAAGAAAGATGATGAAAAAAGGAGAAAATAATTGGAAGATGAATAGCTCTCTATTACAAAAGGCATGTGTACTGACCCAGATCAGAGATGAAATTAGGAAATTTCTAGAACCCAAAGAAAATGAAAACACAATGTACCAAAACATATGAGACACAGCAAAGGCAGTTATCAGAGGAAGTTTCATAGCAATTCTTGCACACATGAAAGAGCAAGAGAGACTCGTGACTAATATGCTGGCACAAAATTTGCAGCAACTCTAGCAGAGCCAGCAGGTCAACCCCACTAATAGCAAAAGAAAAGAAATAATAAAAATCAGTGCTGAGATTTAAAATAAAACTATGAGGAAAAAAAATTAAAGCTTCTAAAAGTTGGTTCTTTGACAGGATAAACAGAATTGATAGATCATTAGCAAACATAACCAAAGAAAGGAGGGAAAAAATTTCACTAGCAAGAATGAGGAATGAAAGAGGAGACATTACAACAGACCTTAATGAAATCAAAAGGATAATTACACAGTACTATGAAGGACTGTACTCCAGTGAATTCATCAACTGGTAATACATGGACAAATTCTTGGAAAAACAGTCCCTCCCTAGACTATCCCCAGTTGAAGTGAAGAATCTCAACTTCCCCATTGCAATCGAAAAAATAGACAAGTTTATCAAGAGGCTTGCCACCAAAAAATCCCCCTGGATTAGATGGCTTCACAAGAGAATTCTACCAGGCATTCAGGGAGGAACTGACACCAATCTTACACAAACTCTTCCACAACATAGAAATAGAGGGCAAACTCCCAAACTCCTATGAAGCTCGTGTAACTCTACTATCAAAACCAGGCAAGAATCCCACAAGGATAAGGAACAACAGACCAATATCCCTAATGAACATTGATACAAAAATCCTTAACAGAATACTGGCCAATAGAATACAAAAGTATGTAAAAAAATAATTCACCACGAGGATTCATACCAGAGATGCCAGGGATGATTCAACATACGGAAGACTATTAATATCATTTGCCGCACTGAAATGAAAAACTAAAAACACACACGATAATATTGATAGATGTGGGAAAATCATTTGATAATATCCATCAATACCTATTTAAGACACTTGAGAAGATGGGAATGGAAGGAAAATTCCTCAAGACAATACAAATTCTGTATGATAAACCAAGAGTCAAAGTGGTACTCAATGAAGAAAAGACAAACACAATCCCACTGAAAAGGGAACCCGACAAGGGTTCCCTTGTCCCTACTCTTATTTAATATTGTACTAGAAGTCTTAGCTAACAGTACTAAGAATAGCGAAAAAAAATCAAAATTATTTGCCTGGGGAAGGAACAGGAGAAATTATCATTATTTGCCTATGATGTGATTTTATATATGGAAAATCCCAACAGCTCCACAGGGTAAGTAATGGAAGCAATAGAAAAGTAGGGAAGGGTGACATAATACAAGCTTAAAAAACAAAAGTTTATAGGAATGCTAGACACATCAGATAAGGTGACAGAAGAGAAGATTAAAAAGGTGGTACCATTCACAATAGGCAAGCACAAATTGAAATATCTAGTGATATACCTGACTAAAAGAACAAGAGATGTATATGAAGAAAATGACAGAACACTATTATAAGAGAAAAAGAGCGATCTCATCAAATAGAAGAATATCCCATGCCATAGATTAGAAGACTCCATACAGTGACAAATGTCAGTTCTGCCCAAAACACAACATAAGTTTAATGCAACCTTGATACAATTACCATACTATTTCTTCAAAAAACTGGAAATAACTGATCACAAATTTCATCTGGAGGGCTGGAAAAACCCAGAATTAGCAGAGAATTCCTCAGAAAGAAGGACACAGTGGGAAGGCTTTCTTAACCTGATTTTGGCACATATTATACAGCCACAGAGATCAAAACAGCACGGTATTGGCATAATTGATAGATACTCAGACCAATGGAAAAGAACTAAAAATCCAGAAATAAAATCATTAGCATACAAACAACTGATCTTTGATAAGGGACCCCAAAATATCTGATGGGAAGCAGATGCCCTCTTCAACAAGTGATGCTGGGAAAAAATGCATATCCACCTGCAGAAAAATGAAGCAAGACCCTTATCTCACTCCATGCACAAGAATAAACTCCAAGTGGATAAAAATAAAACCTCAAAATAAAACCCAAAACTCTTAGGGCCATCAATGAGGGAATTGGTACCAACCTGAGGACTTTGGCATCGGGAGTACATAGACTCAGAAATAGGGAAGGACATAAACACAGAGGAGACACACATAGACAAGTGAGATATACTGAAGGCAAAACACCTGAGTACATTGAAAGAATTCACTGGGAGAGTAATACGAGAGTCCAAAGACCAGGAAAGCATCTTTAACAATGACACATCAGACAAAGGCCTTATTACTACAATCTACACTACTCAGCTAGCTTCCAAAGAGAAAGAAGAACGTTAATTGTCTACTGAGGAGGTAAACAAAGAACCTGAATGGAAGTTCACAGTGGCCGAAATCCAAATGGCCAATAAACATATGAGAAAATGTTCCCAACCATTAGTCATAAGAATGCAAATGGCCAATAAACATATAAGAAAATGTTCCCAACCATTAGTCATAAGAGAAATGCAAATTAAAACAATGAGATACCACCTAACAATCTCAAAATTAGTCCAATTCAAAAAAATCAGAAAGCAACAAGTGTTGGAGAGGCTGTGGTGAGATAGAAACTCTCATCCACTCTTGGTGAACCTGTAGGCATGTACAGTCACTATGGAAATTGCTTGGTGATATGTAAAACAGATGAAAATTGAGCTACCATATGACCCAAAAATTCTCCTACTGAGTATATATTTATATATATATATAAATATATACTCAGTATATACTCAGAAGAAATAAGAAACAAACCACACCAGAAATTTGAGCTGCCATGTTCATCGCAGCACAGTTCACAATTGCAAGGCGTTGGAAGCAACCCAAATTTCCATCAATTAATCAATAGATTAAAAAAACTGGTTCATATCTACAATGGAGTACTATGCATCACTAAAAAGCAGTGATGAAGAATCACACCACTGCATGGGAAGAACTGGAGAAAATGATGCTAAGTGAAATAAGGCAAGCCCAAAAGGAAAAATACAACATGAGTCCACTGAGGTAAGCTTTGGAAAAAATGTAAGAGACATAGAGAAAAGATTACTGTATACAAACACTCCTGGGGTGAGGTCCAGGTAGTATAGCAGGGGCCAGACCAAATCCAGGGATACATATGGTAGCAAACTAAAAAGGAGGGGGGAGGATAGAAGAAAAAAAGAAGGAAGAAATGGGTGGTGGGGAGACAGGGCGTTAACCCATTCAAGTGGAGGGTATTATTTATATCTCCACTCCCCAAAAAGTCATCAACTACAATGCTTAACTTACAAAACAATATTACTTATATCACATAAAATTTTGTTGAAGATCATTCAACAATTACTGCAGCAGTGTATTAGCAGACACCAGCCAGATATTCAGGCTCAATTCAGAAAAAAAAAAAAAGATATCATTGCTAATATCAGATGGATATTAGCAAAAAGCAGAGAATATGAGAAAGATGTTCACTTGTGATTTATCCACTATGTCAAGTCATTTGCAGTGTGAATTACAATAAACTACATATAATCTTGGGAAGAATGGAAATTTCTGAACAGTCTACTCATGATAAAGTTACACATGAATCAAAACCAGTTGTACAGACAAAACAAGGGAATACAGCAGGATTGAGAATCAGGAAGGCTGTGTAGTAAGGCTGTAGTCTCTTAAGAAGTGTATTTAAATTATATGCTGAATAAAATAATCAAATATGCTCGATTATATGAAGAAGGTTGGGGCACCAGGATTAGAGGACGGATGATTAATAGCCTGCAGTATGCAGATGACACAACCCTATTTGCTGACATCAAAGAAGACTTGAAAAACTTGCTGGTGAAGATCAAAGACTGCAGCCTCTAACATGGAGTATAACTCTAGGAGGACTCAAATTTTTACATTAGACTTATAGGCATCATCATGATAAATAGGAAAAAGAAGTTGAAATGTTCAAGGGCTTTGTCTTGCTTGGATCTAAAATCAAAGCTCAGAAGCAGTAGTCAAAAGATTTTAAAACAAGTTCCATTAAGTATATCTGCTGCACAAGCTCTCCATAAAGTATTAAAGCGTCAGTTACTTTGAGATCTAAGATGTGCCTGACCCAAGCCATGGTACTTTGCATTGCCTCAGTGGCATGGGAAAGCTGGACATCGAATAAAGAAGATCAATGGAATATCTATGTGTTTGTGGTGCTGGTGAAGAATATAGTAAGTTCCATTGACTGCCAAAAGGACACACGAATCAGTCTTTGAAGGAGTAGAGGCAGAGTGCTTCTTTGAGGCACTGATGTCAAGACTTTTCTTATATATTTTGAACACGTTCTCAGGAGAGACCTGGAAAATCCCCGGAAAAAGACATGACGCTTGGCAAAATAGACAGCTAGTGAAAAAGAGGAAGGGTCTCAAAGAGATGTACTCAGAGGCTACCCAATGGGTTCAAGCATAGGAGAATTGCGAAGACAGTGCCGCATGATGAAGCATCTCATTCAGTTGAGCATAGGCTTATTATGGGCAGGAACCAAATTATTGGTTTTAACAACAACAACAACATGTTTTTGTTTCCCAAGAACTACTCACTGTACCAAATGTCTTAGCCTAAAGGAGCATAATCATTGAAGATTATATACATAGTCATGTATATAATAGAGGAAATGCATATATACATTCTCTATAATGTCAAAATCACAGGTCAGACTTTGCCAGACTCACGCAATCCCTTAGGGAATTTGCTTACCATCATAGAATAAATTTTCTATCTCTTCTCATCTCTGAGTTACATGAAGACTGACCCTACCTAGGAAGGACTTTAGAGGGAATAAAATTGTCTAGCTCAGGAAGATTATTAGAAAATTGTTTATCTAGAAACTAGGCACATATTGCAGTTATCCCTGTTCATAAAAGATTATATTTTGCAGTTATTTCATCTTTTATCTTATGCACTGAAATTTATATAGTTAGGAAGAAAATAATTTACATATTAATATTAGAACATTAGAGTCCATAGTGACAATAAGATAAGTATCATTTAGTTATGTATGCAATTATTTATTATATGCTTATTAAAATGTGGATGAATAATACTAAAATTAATATTGCATTAAAATAACCATTTCATTCACTCAGAGTATATAAATATTTGTGGTAGTTAAGTGTCCATATTAATTATTTAGCATGCTAAAATGTTAATTAACAAATTAAAATCTTTACTATAAAGAAAGGAACACACCATAGGAGACTGGACTAATTTTTTTTATTAATTGGGATTGATAAATAAATTATATCATAATTCAAACATGTCCAGAAAAATTGTACATTTGTTACAACAATCAGTTTCCATATATTCTTTTCCTATTTGAACATCATTATCCCTTCATCCTCCTACTCCTCCCATGTCCCCTTGCTCTCAAAACCATTATTTCACTAGCTGACTTTATAGGTTCTTCAGGCCTGGTTTTCATACCCTGAAAAATGAAAAAAAAAAAAAAAACAAACACTGCAACTTTAAGAAGATGACCCTAAAGGACACAATACTCCAGAGATATCCCTAATATGCACAATCAAAAACCAGATAAAGCCATTCAAACCCCAAATAAATAAGATTTTAGAAACAAGATCAGATCCAGCATGCATCATAGGGGAATTCTGCCTTTAGCCATCTATATTGAACTCACTAATGCACATTGCTTAGTAACCCCTTTCCTCTTATCCCTTAATTTTTGATAGAGGGAGTCCCCAGAGGTTTATTTCCTATAGAGTTCCACCAATGAATCTAGGGCTCCCACTGCCATCAATAGCCTCTGCAAATCACATTCTCAGATGTCAGGCTGTGATATTTTAATGCCTCCCTTCAATTTCAGATTACTTGGTTCACAACGTTTCAGTGACTGATATGGTGTGCTTCTTCCATGTGGACTTTGTGAACATCTCACGTAGATAGGTGTTCATTTGGAGATAGTCCTTTAAGATTTCTGATTCTATTTTAATTGATAGCCAGGCCCCATTTAATTTCTTCCCCAATTTTTTCTGTAGCAAGTCTCCTCCTTGTTCCCTTCCTAAGGGATGAGTCATGAGCAGGACCATGATGCAAAAATGAATAGTTCTTAAATTAGAACTGGGATTAATGTGAGCCATAAAACCATTCCTGGGTCTCTGTTTGTTTGCAAGGTGACTGGGAAAAGAAAAAATAGCTTTATCAATGTTGGAGAGCTATTGGTGGACAAATAAGGTCTTGCTGCAACAATAGCCCATACATTGCAAAATATGTATTTTTCTGGGAGAACTTATGATGGCTATTCTGATATATTTGGTTTTGTTTGCTCTTATCAGGGAATACTCCAGAGGTATGATGGAGTGGGGGATTACCCTCTTGAAGTTGCAGAATAAGTTTCTGCTTCTTGGTAAAAGAAATGCAGGCTTAATGACCCTACAGGGAAAGCAAGTAGAATAAGATGGTTGTGGAGGGTGTCACGGAGAGAGGACAATGAAGTAGATCATGGCAATGTTTCCAGGAAGAAATAAGATATTTTGGAACTGGTTATATAAGTAATGGTAAAATTCTGCTGGGCAAGATTGAATGGTGCAATAATATGACATTTGGGTTAATTCCCAAGTAAGAATAAATTGGACTAATTTTTATAATTTTTCTGTGTGTAACAAAGTTTGAAGAAAAATCAAAATTTATGTTTATAAGCAAAGAAGAAAAATGAACCTAAAATAACATGCTATGTTTTTCAAGTCAATGGGGATAATTGCGCAGTGCTTTAGCTAGATCTCAAATAGTATTTTATTATAACATAAGTCATATTTGAAAGCAACTGAATATTGAAGTTTATTAAATAGTCATACCTGCTGCTACATTAATAATGAGTTGAGTTGACATAAAGTTTAATATCATCCTAAAATTCTTCATTTACTCAAATGGTTATCCAGTAAACATAGAGAGAGAGAAAAGCATGGAGGTATTTAGAGTTAAGCTTACCCAGAGTCAATGCTAAAATTATCTTGTGTAGGTCTAGGATCCCACAGAAAATGGCATCCCTGCAAAACTAAAGTATTAACAATGATAACTATGATAAATATTTATTTACTAAGTCTTGAGTTTACAATTAAACCATTATTGTACTATGCAGTAGTCTTAATTTATTTCTGTATATTCCAGGGTATAGGTATATCTTTAAGAGATTAATTAACCCAAACTTGAAAAGGTCTCCAAGATTTAATTGACAAGTGGCAAAACAGGAATGTAAGCAGTGTTACTCTTAAGCCATCCTGGATGCTAGAAGCATTAGGGGAAAAAGGGTTGTCTCCAGTGAATGCCTTTGCTAAACAAGATTTAGCTGTCCATGCCACACGAACGGTGTTGGAAAGAAAACAGTCACGTGTTTGACACCTATAGGGACAATTCATAGCTGAGCATGCCATGGACTAAGTTCACCTAGACCTGGGTGAAAGTCAATCTGGGAACACAGTGGTAGGCACCTGCAACATTAGGTCACATATGCACCTAAATCCAGCCATTAAGCTACTCAGCCAATACCCCGAACCACACCTCCCTCCCACCCCCACCCCCCAAGTGAGGATAGGCAGGGATAAGAAGCAGACTGAGGGCAGGCTGCTCTCTTGAAGGTCTGAGGATGGGATCTCTCCCATGTGCACACATGCTTGCATGCCAGCACATGCATGCCCTCAAGGTCTCTCTCTCTCTCTCTCTCTCTCTCTCTCTCTCTCTCTCTCTCCTTCTCTTTCCCTTTTCTGCTTCCAGGACTCTTCTTTTGGTTCTGTGGACTCCACGTTCTGGCTTTTTGCCACAAGTTTTTTTGTGCTCCCCTGAAGCAACCATTTTTGGTTGTGAACTCTCTCAGGCCTCCCCCCTACGGCCTTTGTGCTTTACAGACTGTGGACTGCCTGAGATGGCACTATTAGGAACTGCTCTTTCCCTCATAGAAGTTATGTGGGTTTGTAAAAGTGCTTCTGCTGTGTGGATTCTTTACACAATGAGAAACAAGAACCAAGGAAAGCTATTCCAGAAACCTAGCAATACTAAGTATGGTCTCTGCAGAGGGTAGCTCAGACGTTGATTTCTTAGAGTAATCAGAACTTTAGAGAGGCTTTCAGAGAAATATTTTGTATTTCAAATATATGAATTGCTGCATTTCACAGGACTCTAAAGCATCAGAATAAAAATTTAATTACTATGTAAATAATTATGGTAAAAGTCTCAATTCATATTTAGAAAAGTATATCAAACTACTTTTATATATATGTTCATATATGTAAATAATTATAATAGTGGATTTTAATTGAGTCTATAAAAACCATAATAAAGCAGTAGCAAGAAAATTCTCTCTAGATCTCATCTAGTTGAGGATCTTCTTCTTGTTGGCTGATACTCTATGAATCCTAATCTTCCTCTCTCTGGATATTACCCTCTTTAAGATCATGTCCAAAGTATGTGAGATGAAGCACGGCCACTCTTCTTTCAAATAGCATTCTTTTGCACTTTTCCAAGACAGATTTTTTTTTTATTCTCTGATAGTCCATGAACTTTCAATATTCTTTCCCAGAACCGTAGTTCAAATGCATCCATTCTTTGAGACCTCCATTATTCAATATCTAATTTTCACATGCCTCTGAGGAGAGTGAGAATATCATGTCTTGAGCTGGATGTATCTTCCTCCTCAAACTGACTCCCTTGCTCTCCAAAATTTTACATACAGGGTTGCCCAATTCATTACAGTAGCAAAATTACAGTTGTGAAGTGAAAATAATTTTATGGTTTGGGGAATCACCACAACAAGAGGAACTGTTTTAAAGGGTCTCAGCTTTAGGAAGACTGAGAAGACTGAGTCACTGATCTAAAGTGACTCTGTGCAGCAGATTTACTCATTGTAAGGTATGATTTGATTTCTTATTCCAGAGCATTGATTGGGGATCTAACAGTATTAAATTCTTGACAATTTAAGTCTTTTCTCTGTGTATCATTATGTCATCTATAGGTCCAGTTGTGTAGATTTTGGCTTTCTTTACACTGGATTGCAAGCCATACTGAAGGCTACAGGTTTTTACATTCATTGGAAATTGTTTTGAATACTCCTCACTTTCAGCAAGCAAGGTTATGAAGACGTACTCCCCCTGTTTGATTTACTCCCAAAGCTATGAATTTAAATATTTCTACAAAATAACCTTATTATCTTAAAGCCCTCTCCATTACACTTAGCACATTAGTCAAATCTGAGATTTGGAAAAACTTTTTGAATAAATCTCTTTGGATGGCTTCCCCCCCCCTCTCTTCACCTCTTCTGTGTCATTAAAGGGCTGTCCTCTCATGTCCCTCTTCATTCACGGAAACAAACAGTATCACAGAGCAAGGTCAGATGAATAGGGTACATGTGTCAAGAGAGGCATACTGTTTTTTGCAAAAACTTGGCACATTGAGATGGCTGTGTGAGTGGGTTCATTGTCATTGTGGCAAAGCCAGTCCCTCCTCTGCCACAATTAAGACCTTTCCTTGTTGTCCATTGTTATACAATCTTTTCAGAGTCTTTAAATAGAAAACCTGATCAGCTTTGTGACCTGGTAAACAACTACACCACAAGTCAACATCTCTCCCCTTCTTCCCTTGTTTATTAACTATCTATCATTAGACTGTTTATAGGCCTTTATTCTTCTTTCAATTTCGATACTGCTTTATCATGTAGTCTAGTTTCTCAGATTATTTTTTTGTCCTACAGATTAAATAAGTTCAGTAAAATGATGTAGTCCTGGTACACAAAGTCCTGATTATATGCCATATAACAGCCCCTTGCTTGATTCCAATGATGGTTTCTTGTTCTGTGTTTTTCTTGAGCACACTGAAGTCTTCTGGAATTCCAATTAGCCTCAATATCACTTGTTGTTTCTTAGAAAGTACACAGTCAGATGTGTTTGCATTGTCAAGGCGCACAAGCAAACATTGTCTCAGGTATTCTGTTCTCTCAGCCAGCATTGATCTGAAATCAACAATGGTATCCGTCATAGTACATCCACTTCCGAATGCAACTGGATTTTGTGGCAACGCTACCCATACATAGGACTGCTATCCTTTTAAAACTGTCTTCAGCAAAACTCTACACACACGTGATATTAATGACATTGCTTAATAATTGGTAAAATCTGTTGATGATCTTTCTTAGAAATCGGTTCAAATATGGATACTCCCCAGTTGATGGTTCAGACAGCTCTCTTCTGGGTTTCTTGGCATTGACAAGTGGAACTATTTCTACTGGGAGTCCTTCGAGGTGTGGGACCTGGCTTTCCACCGACACTTTCTGCATTCTTTGGAATCTTCCTTCAATACACCTTGTTTCTTGATCATATATTACCATTTGATAAGGTGAATGTCGATTCATTCCTTTTGGTACAGTGACTCTGTCTATTCTTTTCATATTATTCCACCCATTGTTCATTATGTTGTCCATAGAATCCTTCAGGTTTCATCATGCGAGATGATTTTTTCCCTCAGTTTATTTGGCTAGATGGATGTTTGCATGTTCTCTCTTTGCAGATCTTTGCATGCTTCTTCCTAAGACTTCAGTTTGTCTTCGTGCGTTAGCCGGTGAAAATTTCTGTTCAACTCCTTTACTTCATTATTTATTCCATCTGCTTTGGCTAATTTGCATTCAAGAGAAAATTTTAGTCTCTTCTTTCACCTGCTCTTTCTTTTGTTTTTAGTATTTTTTTAAAAAATATTTGCTTCCTTCTTGCATAATGCTCTTGATATCATCTTGAGGGAAGCTGAGGATCTGGAAAATGTTGTAAATGACCTATTCTATACTCTGAGGATTGCACTGCTTGGAAAATGGCATTAGTGTTGACAGGAAGAGCTCCATGGTGCTAGAGACATTGATAATGGCCAGATGCACATATTTCCGCAGGAAACAGGTTCTTCACATACACCCTCTTCTACAGATGTCTGGCTTCTCTCACACACTGTTAAAAGCATAGTTATCTCTAAGAGCATCCCTGGGCCATGATTAAAAGGAGATTAACATCACTGTTTATTCACCTACCAGACATGTCCTATGAAGTGTCTCCTAAAAAACTCAGGAATTTTCGGTTCATACTTTGCCCAATCTACGGTGCAGATGCCTGATGGAGGCTTGCATGCCTTGTTGCTATGTAAATGTGCTACAAAATAAGCTCGCGCTCTTATTATAACATGGGAGATGATCCCCTGCACCTGATGTTTTCTATCTTATTTGCTTTTGTTTAACTTCACATGATACTCCTAAAGTAAAGTGACCATTGACCTGGAGGAGGGGGGGTTCTTGATTAAAAATCTGGTCTATATGGAGCCACAAAAATGTTCATAGAATGCAAAAATAGTATTGTAATATATTTACTTTAATTTTAAAATGCCATAAGATATTGTCAAATTGTTAAAAAGCAGGACATCTGTTCACTTTAGCCTAAGGACATAGTAGACTGTAGAGTAGTTCCTCAATTACCTCACAGTATATCAAGTCTCTGGCATTATTAGTCTTCAGTGGATATAATCTATTCTTGAGATAGTCACAAAACTGTCGCTGATATATTCAAAATTATAGTGTCTCTCTCATTGATTATTTTAATTTTCTTCAACTTTAAATGAACTTACATATGAGGAATTGATGAGCTTTTCCAGTCTTTCTTTTGCCTCATTTGTGTACTGACATTGAGTTTTTCCATTGTCTTTTCCCCAAAGATGTTGTCAATTTGATTACTGTGTGTTCCATCTGGCAATGTCCACGAGTACAATCCCCATTTGTGCTGTTGTAAAAAGGATATCTGCAGTGAAGCATGCATTAGTCTTGCAAAATTATATCATGTGATCTTCAGCATCATTTCTATCACCAAGGTCATAGCTTCAAAGATGGATCCCTCATCTTTGTTTCCAATGTTTTAATTTCAATCTCCAATAATTAACAATGCATCTTGATTGCATGTGTGGTGAATTTCAAAATGAAATAATTGGTACACATCTTTAGTTTATTCATCATTAACTGTAGATATGTATTTGCTGTATATATGAATGATACTTGTTTTAACTGGATTTCCTTGTGGGCATATGGATGCTATCCCATAACAGCCAGCACTATAAGATAGATCTTTCTTAGAAAATTCTTCTTTATAACAAAAATGACATTACTCCTCTTGAATGTGTTTATTCCAGTAAATAATGATTTTCTGATTTCAAATGAGATATCTCTTTTTTCTCCTTTTCACTAATGCCCAGGAAATCAATCTTTATACTTTCAGTTTCCAAAACAAAGCATACTTGGTAAACGTGAAAGGCAATAAAAAGGACTTTCAATGAGATGAAGCAGCAGAGGACTGCAGAAGTCAGCTTAACCATGGCTGTGTGGCTGGTGCAGAACCAGGCCATGCTTCATTCTCTTGCACATGTAGATGTCATGAGTTGGAAATGACTTGATATCACGACATCAAACTGAATGCATTCGCTTTCAACTCTGACATGGAAAGTCATTTTCATTTTAATTCTTAAGTTAAAAAAAGGTGGCCAAAAAGATGAGGCATTTTTATTAGATCCATTAAATAACTGATATTATGTGTGGTAAAAGAGCAAACCTCGAACACAATTCTGGACAGAGAAGTGAATCTAACCTGTCTAAGTCAAGATCACATTACTCCTGCTTGTGCTCCAATACTCACACACTTGTAGGAAATTAAATAAAAATATGATAAAGTGCTGGGGGATGAGGATGGACTAGTGTGAGAGTGAGAGATACACAGAAGCTATAGCTTTGGTGATACACTTCTGTGGAAATCTTTTGATTTACACTTCTGTGGATTTACTTCCAGATGTTCCCATTGTAAGACCCCAAATGACCCTGTGGGGAGACAGGAGCAATTACTGCTAAAAAGGGTGATCGTTTTTACAACAAAGGCTCTTCTTCCGGACAAAATACTCCAGCTGGGGAATCACCAAGGCTGAAAAAAATTTAGCAACCAAAATAAATGAAGTCATTTTAGATTACAAGCCAAGGTATAATATAAAAATCTGTGGATCCACACTAATACAAATGATTCCCAAAGTAAACCAAGTATATAGGGCAGAAGAAGCAAATTCCATGTAATTTATGGAGCTTTTCATACATTCTGGGGATGGAGCATAATCCCCAACTCCTTTAGGGTAGGTTTTAAATAGCAAGCTCTTTCCTAAATGTGTATCACGGAAAGGAAGAAAATCAAGAATTACTTTACTGTGAAGAAATTCAACAAGCTTGATCTCAGCCAGGTGATATAGATTAATCTGAACAGTGCTAAATCATGTTGGTAGTATGGTTTAATGATGTTATGGAATGAAAAGTTTGAATTATTCCTATGGTCTTCCTTTCAGTAATTTATGATCTTCATTTAGTCCTAAGAAAATTCTCACACAAGTCCAAGTCGAAAGATAGTTGGCAATATAACTAGACTGTAATCCTCAAAAGGGTCTAGGTCAGAAGAAAAAAATATCAAAACAAAACAAGATCTGTCTTAGGGAATAGAAACCTCTGTAGATATAAACTAAATGCAATCGGGTACCCTGTCTTGGACCCTGGGAGAAAATGTTAGCATATGTTATCTGCTTACAAATATATCAAAGCTATTTTTAAGTGAAATAAATGTATTCTGCCAATGAAATATATTAGGTATTAAATAACAAATTATATAAATATGATAAAATGTCATGCTCTTATGTAAAACAGTGTGGGCGATGCCATAGGTGACCTTATCTGGCTTCTCTATTGCTATGAGGCAAAAGTCAGTCATGCTTCCATGCTCCATCCTCATCTACCCCATTCTGATATCAATCATTTCTCCCATGACACTCTATTCAGCTACATTTGGTAATTCATTATAGTGATCACAGAGATATCATAGATTATATTTATGACTAAGGGTTTATTGGTAAATTTAATGGAAGTCAATAAATTACCACAAGTCACTAAATTACTGAAAGGAATTTGACTATGTGGACCACAATAATCTGAATAACTTTGAGAAAAATGGGAATTGCAGAACATCTCTTTGTGCTCATTTGGAACTTGTACATGGATCAAGAGGCAGTTGTAATAACAAAGCAAGGGAATGCTGCATGGTATAAAATCAGGAAAGGTGTGTGTCAAGGTTGTATTCCCTTACCATCTTTGTTCAATCTATATGATAAGCAAATAATCAGGGAAGGTGGATCATATGAAGAAGAGTGTGGCATCCGGAGAGTAGGAAGGCTTATTAACAGTCTGCAGTATGCAGATGAAACAATCTTGCTTGCTGGATGTGAGGACTAATTGAAGGACTTTCCGATGAAGATCAAGGACTGTAACCTTCGTATGGCTTATAGTTGAATATATGGAAGACCAAAGTTCCCACAACTGGAGCAATGGGTCACATCATGTGGAATGGAGAATATTTTGAAGTCGTAAAGAATTTTGTCTTACTTGGATCTACAATCATTGATAATGAAAGCAGCTGTCAAGAGGTCAAAAGATGTATTTCAGTATATAAACAGCACAAAACCTCTAGAGTTTTGAAAAGCAAAGATGTTACTCTGAGTATTAGATTCATCTGACCCAAACTGTGGTATTCTCCACTGTGTCATATAGGTGTGAAAGTTGAACAATGAACAGGTAGGTCTTATAATAATTGAAGCATTTGCATTGTGGTGCTAGAGAAGAATACCAAAAGTACCATGGATTGTTACATGGACAACCCAATCTGTATTGGAATAAGTAAAGCCAGAATGCTCTTTAGATGCAAAGATGGCAAGACATGTTTACATACTTTGAACATATTATCAGGAGAGATGAGTCCCTGGAGAAGGACATCATGTTTGGTAGAGTGGGAGGGTGGTGAGAAAGAGGAATGCCTTCAACAAGATTGATTGAAAGGTCATGACTCTACTCTGGTAACTTGAGTTGTACTGTTGTTCTCCTGTTTTAGAAATCTTTGGCTTGTGTAGATCAAGTAAATATTTAGTAGTATTCCCATATATTTCTCTCTTATGGAGAGTGTGCCTAAATAATCAATGTCATGAATTCACACGAGTCAGATTACAGCTCACACCCAATGTCCTTTACAATAACCATGTCCACCTTGTCCCTAGTGATTAAATCCTGCCACTTGCCCCCGACCATAAAGGGGCCCAATCAGCCCTGTTGTAAGCAAGTCTATTTATTTAGGGCCGTTCTCATGGTCAAACCTGGTAAGCACACAATAGTGATCACAGGAGTCTTCAGAGATGTCGAGGCACCCTTTGGTTGCTTATTCCTTAGGGTTTTCATGAAAGATGTGTCCTCAGAGCATTCCCTGTGTGGTCTATAGGCTCATTCTCAGAACTCCATTTGAGCATAGCAATTTCCTTCATGTTTTCAGTGCAGCAGTGAAGATCAGGGACTTTACATAGGGGAATCCATCAGCCTGTGCTTCAGTGAATCAATAAAATAGATGATTAGATGCTCTCTTAATTTCTTAAACTGAAACAACCCATGAAGAATCTATGCTGAGAGGACCCATATCAGTAAGCTCAGATTGATAAGACTGGGGGAGCCCTAGTGGTGGAGTGGCCATGCTTTGGGCTGCAATTCACATCGTCAGCAGTGTGGAAACACCAGCAGCCTCTGTGAGAAAGAGGAAGGTTTCTACGCCCATAAAGTAACTGTTTGGGACCCCAGACATGTTGGCTATGAGTCAGTGTTGACTCAGGGGTTGTGAATTTTTGTTTTGTTTTGTTTTATGATTTTTCTTTCACCAATGTCCTGCTTATTAGCTAACTCTTCCCACACATCTTCCCTGGGTTTCTGTCTGCGTATATTAGACAACTCTAGTAGTTCTTTACAAGCATAGTGCATTTCTTCCGATGTTACCCTCATCTTTTTTTTTTTTTTTTGCGGGGAGGGGGGCATCACTGCCCTCAGGTGGTGGGAGTAGGAGGCCCAGCCTTGGCTCCGTGGAGCTGGAATCGAACCTCCATCCCAGTGGACCGCAGTCCCACGCACAACCACTACGCCACCGGGGCTCAGCCCGAAGTAAGTTTCAGATTCTTTTTTTTTTTTTAATTTTTTTTTTTTTTTTAGGCATCGCTGCCCTCAGGTGGTGGGAGTAGGAGGCCCAGCCTTTGCTCCTGGGAGCTGGAATTGAACCTCCAACCCAGTGGGCCGCAGTCCCGCGCACAACCACTACGCCACCGGGGCTCCGCCGCGATGTTACCCTCATCTTAAAGAACTCTTTCAGACAGTTCTAATGATTGTTCTAGATAAACAAAAAAAGAGGAGGTGAGGTGGTTCCTGGCAGCTCTCAGCAATACCTGGGCAGGCAAATCCCCCAGGAAATGCTTCCGAGGCAGCCCCAGGGAGCACCACAGCAAGCACTTGGCCTAGACTATGCATCCTTTGGCTAATAAAAGAGACATCTCCTCAGGTGGGAGAAGTTCACTGGGGCGGCTCAATAGAATCTAGAGGTTCAATATACTCATCTCCCTGGTCATCAGCCCATTACTTCCCATCCCATGTTTCAGTGTTCCTCCTCCTCTTCCCCTCATCAATAATATCAAATGTTGTCCTAGCCTTACAATTCAGCTGGTAAATCACTTGCTACAACTCTAGATTTGGTTTGGGGCCCTATACGATCTGTTACTAAGAGAAGAGAAAGCTTTCTATGTAGCAAAAACAGAAGCTTTTTGATCTTTTCTGAGGGACTTTGTATATATTTCGAGCTTCTGAGTTTATCGCTGTCCTTTACCATGATTTCATGTGTAAGGAGAACCAGCTAACCAGTTTCCCTACACTCTGCCTCCTGACAAAACTTAAAAACAACAAAAGAAACAAACAAAAAAAAAAACTATGACCAGCAAGAATTTCACTTCTTATCAACACTTCATCTATTGCTTGCAAGAAATCAGATATTAACTTTGTCGTTTCATCCCATGGATTAACAACATCCTGTTTATTAATGGTGGCAGCATTATCCATATTGCAGAAGCAGAGGGAACATTCTCAGTACCTCTGGGCCTAATCAGGCTGTAGAACCAATTTAGAAAACTCATTTATTATTTGGTTTCTCGAGAATCATTCCCAGCACTAATTATATTAGGGTGGGTTCTCTAGAGAAGCAAAATCACGACTCTTAAGAATGCATGTAAGAAGAGACCTTTATATTTTGAAAGGGAATTGTAACAGGAAAGCAGGCTATAGTGTGGCAGAGAGAGATCACTCAATTTCACTCACTTTAGTGGGTGAGTTAATTGCAGAAGGTCTTTCTAACTCATCAGAATAATAGGCTGAAGAGGCAGGAGATCGGAGGGTAAGGCACGATGGGAAACTGTAGTGAAGAATAACAGAGATTTAGTGGAACACCTTGGAGAAGCAAAGTGGAGAGAGCAAACAAAAAGGATTACTAAAAAGGTTGACAAGAGGCAACCAAGAATTGAGAAGTAAACAACTGGGCAGAGTCCAAGGCTACGGGACTAAACACTGAGGTTATACCCCTTATCTGAACTGAACACCCACAACCATACGTACAGCTATCCAGCTCCAGGGCTCTCATGCAGCACCATGTTTCTTGGTAGCAGGAAGATGAACCTAAGATCTGTGTGTATCTGGCATCCAGTGAGCTATTTATCTCCAAACGAGGTCATCAATCTGCAACCTGATTGACAACCTAGACTCCACCCCATCACAACTTGACAGGAGATTGTGTAACTCTCACAGTCATTAATGTTTAACATATGAATCTTATGTTGACATGGTCTTTAAATTCAAGTGCTCAAGTTTGTACTTTGGATCTTGATATCTTATTTTTTCAGTTTCAACATAAACATGTATAAAAGTCATTGATGGACTGTTTTGCAGCCAAATCTCTGGCCTTGTTCTAACTGATACTATTAAAATTATCAATTATCTCCTTTTATGGACATCATTGATTTGATTCCATGTGTTCCATATGTCAAGCTTCACATGTGGAGTTGCCACCTTTATAGTTGCAAAGAAGTATTTCTAAAAAGTTATTGGCCTTTCATAATTCTAACATTAAATGTCCCATGTTGTTTCTGTCATCAAGGATATATTTGGCAACTACTAGTTTGTCTTGTTGGTTCCAGTTTTCACATTCAAATCAGCAGTAAGTATTCTTATATCTTGGCTGTATATATTCTCGTTTCAGACCTTTGCAGAATGTGGCAAACATCTTCATCTTTGGCATTAGTGGCTGATGAATGAATGTGAATAATTGTCCTTTTAAATGGTCTTCATGTGGAGATAGAGCAATTAACCTATTACAATTTTGCATTCAGGATTGTTCATGGAATATTATTTTTGAACAATGAATCTAACAGTTTTTCTCTGCACTGTGTTATAACCAAGGAGTAGACCATATGTTTTCCAATTCACAATAGCAAATGCCACTTTAATTCTGCTCAGTAATTGCTAGGAGATTAATCAAACGTATTTCATTTCATTTTTTAAAACTTAGAATTTCCCTTGTTTCTCATTCCATACTTTCCATGTTTTGATGATTAATGGATATTCGCACCTGTTTCTTCTCATTTTGAGTCATACCATATTAACATATATCAGCAATTAAACAGATAAATGTAAATCAAAACTGCAATTAGGTACAATTTCACCTCTGTAAAAGTGACATCAAAATAGAAGTAAAAAAGAAAGAGAAGTAAATAAAAATCAAAACGTTCTGTGGTGGCAGTGGAAAGAGTAAATTTTTTTATCCACTGCAGATGTTGAACCAGTGTTCAGATGTTACAACCAGTGTTGAAAGTAGTATGACACACCTCCACAAAGCTGGTGAGAGAAATAACCTTATGAACTAGAAATCACCTTTCTATGTATATATCTTAAAGACATAAAAGCAGCAATATAAAAGACATATAGACACATGTTCATAATGGCATTATTCACAATAACAGAAATATGGAAACAACCCCAGTGCCCATTAACAAATGAATGCCTATGCTAATACGAACCATACACACAATGTAATGGAACCCAGATGCAAAAATGATGGTAGACTCTCAAACTATTAAGTGTTGGGCTATTATCTAGATGGTAAGCAATTCCTACTTACCAGCTGGTCCTGGCTGCTCCAGTAACCAGGCATCAAAGACCCAGAACAATAAACATAATATCAATGTGAATGGGGGGGCTGTGAACCAGCTGAAGATATTGGACACTTCCTTACAGAAGGGTCACAAGGAAGACATGAGACAGTCAAGGTGCAGTGTAGCACCAATGAAACACACAGCTCTCCTGTAGGTCTTTAATGCATCCTCACCCCCACTATCATGATCCCAATTCCGCCTTACAAATCCAGCTAGATCAGAGGATGACCACTGGTACAGATAAGAGATGAAAGCACAGGGAATTTAGGACAGATAAACTGTTCAGGATCAACAGTGAGAATAGTAATACCAGGAGGTGCAGGGAAAGGTGCGGGGGGGGGGGGGAGAAAGAGGAAACCTATTACAATAATCAATATATAACCCCCTTCCAGGAGGATGGACACCATAAAGTGGGTAAAGGGAGACATCAGTCAGTGTAAGGAATAATTAATAATAATAATAATAATAATAATAATGTATTAATTTCCATGGGTTCATGGAGAAAGGAGAGTGAGGAAGGGGGGTGAGCAGCTGATACCAAGGGCTCAAGTAGATAGAAGATGTTTTGAGAACAATGATGGCAACATAGATAAAAATGTGCTTGACACATGGATGGATATATGGATTGTGATAGTAGCTGAAAGAGCCCCTAATATAATGATAAAAAGAACGAAAGAAAAGACATATGTCAAGATATCACCTCACATAATTTGTATATGTTATCAGGACAGAGAAGACACAGGAGTGGGGCTGAGCCCCGGTGGCATAGTGGTTGAGTGCGGGACTGCGGTCTATTGGCTGGGTGGTTCAAATCCAACAGCAGCAAAGCTGGGTAGCTCCCATGACCACAAGATGGCAGCGATGCCCCCCCCAAAAGAAAAACAAAAAACAAACAAAAAAGACACAGGAGAATAGCATGGTAAAGGAGGACTATGAAAAAAAGCTCTGACCAAGGTGCATTGCTACAGTGACCGCAACAACAAGCTCAAAAACAGCAACAGTTGTAAGGATGGTGCATAATTGCACAAGGCTTACTTCTGCTGAAGGTACATTCAATATAAATGGAAGCTAACTGATCAGCACTGAATAATGATATCAAAAGTATATAAGACTTCTGGGAACTGTGTAATAAAATAACATGCTCCAAAGGGAGCAATTTAATGTTTAATAATAGAAAACCACATGTAAACTAAGGAATACTATAAGGTTTCAATGTTAGAGCTGACTTTATGGGTCCTAGATCACAACCTGACATATTGCAGCAATAAGTACCACTATAGTACCACATCAACTCTTGTATTTGCAAATGGGTGTTCCACAGTTGGCATAAGACCTTGTTCTGATGGGTAATATCAGATTTCTCCATTGTCTCTTTGCAGTGATGTAGTCAAGTTTATTTTTACGTATTTCTACTGGGGAAATCTACGTGTATAGGTTCCAAGTATGTTTTTATTAAAAGGCATTTTCAATGAATGATTGCAAATGATCTTGCAAAAAAATAAAAGGGTGATTCGGTTAAAATATTTTACTGCTTACAATACCTTATATACAGTCAACAAATCAAAATCAATTTGATGATAGTGAGCTAGCATTTTCTAAAATACAAAGTGGATGCAACTGGAGGACATTAGACTGAGTGAAGTAAGTGGATCACAGAGGGATGAAGTATGTATGGACACACTTTATTAAAAGTATGAGAATTGATATGCAGAAAAGAATCAAAACTCACTGATCAATAACAAAGATAGGAATGTGGGTGTAGTGTACACAACTAGAACAATGTGACTAAAACCCCTAAGAGATGCATAAAAGGGGATATTTTTGGTAATTGATGTGACTTACATAATATTGCAGCACAGCAAATATAACAAAAATGTATATGTGGTTATGCATATATGTATATAGATATATATATGGTTATAATTTATATATACTGCATACATATACATGTATGGATGTGCAACAAATATGTTCTTGTATTATATAGTGTGTGTGTGTGGTGTGTGTGTGCAAACTTCCTAGATATAACCAAGTACCTCCTGTATTTGATTTACTAGATTTGAAGGCTTAAAGAATTATTCTTATGGAACAACTTTGTCAATTCTTATTATGTTGTTCACTTTAGTGACTATCATCCACAGTCTTAAAAACTTGTGAATAGCCATCTAAGGTATAACTACTTTTCTTTACTCTTCTCATCTGAAGAAAAAACAAGAAAGCAATCATCCCAAGAACGATCTAGTGTACAGAACTAACAGCTTAGTTGAACCTTGACCTCATCTATACTGAGAATAGAAAAAATGGATGGCACCTAGCCACTTGTGACCATTCTAACCAAAAATGTAACAAACAGTCACAAATAGAATGAAAAGAAATGTAGAACCAAACTCAAATTCTTAAACAAACCCAGAATTATTGTACTGAAACATAGTAGAGATGCTCTCCACAATATTTTCCTGAGACATTCTTTAAATTTTGTACCAAAATGGCACTCAAAGGTCACCATTCCCCCCAAAAAAAGTTGGTTTGTAAAACAAATACAGTGTTTTTTAAATTTTTTTAAAGATAATATTTTTAAAAATAATTTATATGAAGTCCAACAGATAATAATTACCCTAAAGTAAAGATGAGCAAGTAAGAGTGGATGGACAGGAAAGTTAGATGAATTAAAACAGAGCAATCAGAATGGAAATATGAAGATGTTGGCATATTGTGATAAATAGAAGCAGTGTCAAGGAGCCATATGTATAAACTGTTCAGTTGACATCTCATTTGCTGTGTGTAATCTCACCAAAAATAAAGTCTATAATAACAAAAAAGTTATATAGGACTTGTGGATGAACCGGACATAGAGAATGTGACCAAAGAAATGAAAGGGATCCCGTGGTTTTCAAGTTGAGGAGCAAGGTGTATTGGGGTGTAACTTACTTTGATTAATAAGGACCAAGAGAGGAGACATGTTTTTTGCTTTTTTTTTTCTCCAATGGATAAAGGGAAAAACAAAATGATTCATTTTAACAATGTTATTGGGAAAACTCCCCTAGTAACATATTATACATCAACATCAACATCATCCGTAATTGAAAAGAAAAAAAAGAAAACCTCAGCTAGTTTACAAAGTATATTTCAGAGAATAAGCAAAGCATCTGTTTATCTACATTTTTATTCAGATAGTAAAAGGTTTAATCCAGTAAAATGACTTCTTTATATTCCTACATGCCTCTGGCTTGGAATTCGGTATATTTATACTTCCTTTACCTGAAGAAATTAGCTTCCTTTGTACTCTGAATGGTATAAAATAAGGATGAAGTACAGGAAAAACAAAATTTTGATAATATGTGAACTTTTAGTATTTCACATAATTGTGGCATTTCCTCCAGCATCATAGCAAGACATAATCTGCCTTATGAGAGGAACTGACAAATAATAAAAGTGGGGCGCTTCTAGAGAAACACAATCTGTGTCAAAGAATGTAGAAAATATGCACGTAGCCCCCAACTGCAAGTGCCATTCCACAGAGAGTTTAGCCAATAGAATGTAGAATTTATCAAGTAGCATTACTAATATCACATGCAAGCTAAATTTTGCAGAAGATAATCCAAAAATAGTTGCAGCAATGTATGGATAGGGACCCATCATAAATTCAAGCTGTAGTCAAAAGAAAATGTGGAGCTTGAAACTATCATTGCTGATCTTGGCCGAAAGCAGAATACTAAAAATATGTTTACCTGCCACTTACAGCATATGCAAGCACATTTAACTGTATGACACAGAAAAATATTAGATAACATTATGAAGAATAAACATTCCAGACAATCACTTAATGTGCTCATGTAGTACATGTGAATAGAACAATAAATAGTCATTTGAACACAAAAAAGACATAGACATTCTATTAATTTTTTGGGAGTGAGGGGCATCACTGTCCTCTGGTTCTGGGAGTAGGAGGCCCAGCCTCTACTGGAGCCACTGCTGGAGCCGCTGCTGGAATTGAACCTCCATCCCAGTGGGCCGCAGTCCCGTGCACAACCACTACGCCACTAGGGCTCAGCCTGGCTAGACATTCTAAAGACACATTCTTTTAGGAAAAAAACAAAACAAAAAAATGTTTTTTTTTCCATTTCCTGTAACTTTTTATAGCTATGTTACATAATTAAATAAAAATACAACATTCATTAAAATTGCACGTGAGTATAAGAGATAAATCTTTACATCTGGAAAATCCACAAGAAAGAGTTGTATGTCTGAAGTTTAACTGGTCAAGATTTGGCATGCATAATCTTGAAATTCTGTGCCTGTTCATTAGGTAACTTTTGGGTCACATTAAATTTGACACATACCTTGGAAAACCATACATGGGACTAATACCTTGTAGAATGTGGCTGTATTCTTGTTTGTTATATAAATTTTCATGAAAACTATATGAAACACTAAATGGTAATTAAAACAATATTTGAAATTCTGATTGTATGCTAAGATTATATTACTCACTTTCTAGAGAGTAAGGGAGTGAAAGGAAGATGGAATTTTAAAATAAAATTCATAGAGATCTTTCTGTAATATGGTGATTATCCTAATATAAAGTAGAAAATAGAATACAATGATATCCCTCTTTTAATTCAAATCCACACAAGAACATGTTAGGTAGAAAAGATAGAGTTTTACATGAAAATCCTCAAATAAATGAAAATTTAAAACACTATCATAGGTTTAATTGTATTTGTATATTAATTCAATGTAACAGCAAAATAAAACTTTTTTCCTCTATAATATGTAATATATGACAAAATCCACATTTATATTATTTCCAGATCAAAATGAGGCAATTTTGAAAAATTTAAAATAATAAATAAAGTTGATAAGTAGGCAAAGGTATATAGGGATAATAATAAAAAGAAAGGCAGATAAAGGTATATAAATGCATTTTAAAAACGAAGTATCTATATAATTAATTGAATTGTCTGTAAAAAGCAAGACCGGGACCAGGATCGGTGATAAGAAGCAAGCACGGGAACATTATCATCTCCTCTGTACACCGAGATGCTCTTCGGAAGCAGGAGAAGCAATTACAGCCCATGTGAGGTCCCACTGAGGATGTGAGTAGGTGGGAGTTCCTGGGGTTAAAAAATATTTTTAAGAGGAGAGATAAGGCAAACTCCATTTCCTCTATGAACATATATGGAATATTTATTCATTTCTATACTTATGATTCTGTGGGAGCCTGTAGGTTGGTAACATGCTAATATTGTGAAAAACCCGTTCTTGAAATATTACTTTAAAAATCCTATTCATAATAAAGAAACATGGCTCCCACACTGTAAAACAATTATTTCTAGCTAGATTTATTTTAGAAAACAGCACTCAGCATGGCAAACTGCCCAGGGCTAAAACTGCATTTTTATAACTCTCATACTAATTAATACTGTAATACCAAATTAAATAAAGCTAAAGTCATTTCGTAGAAAGAAACATTTCATACTTGGAATTTATTGCAGCTAATATCACTTTGTAATGACTTGAATTTGAAATCCACCGGAGTGTTTTTCATGATAAATGTACTTGTATTCTAATGAGCTGAGGATTGGACTCATGCTGAGAATGACCATTCTTCTTTATACCATGAGTTCCTTTAAGCCAAGACCCATTACACCACTCATTCTTTATTCTGCTTTGCATGGACATTAGTTAATTCCAAGTATTAATTTTATCTCCATATGTAGTCTAGGCCTTTCTGTACTCACTCACTATGTTTTACATTGACATTGGTTGAAACATTAGACACATCCTAAAATTTCTTGTTACTTTATCCACCTTTCTACTTGGAGCTCTTTCTCTTCCATACAATTTTCATTAAATCTATCCTGTCTACATTTCAGAGAAAAACATATGTATGGAATTGCAGTCTCACATCAAATTGCAGTGGAACATCTCAGAATGGGCAAAAAATGTTTTAAAGAAGTCAAATACAAATACAAGCAAAAGACAATTGCAATAAATCAATCTCTGTGTGCATGGCCACATCATCTCCAATTAAACAGCAATTTAGGAAAGCCAGTGGAAATAGTGCAGGGCAGTGCATTTTGTTTGGGAAATGGAGGAGTGATGTAAAAGAGGAAGGACCTTAGCAAGAAGACTTGGGAGAGGCTACCACAACAGGCTCAAACATGAAAGCAACCATGGGGCTAAAGTACAGGGTGGTGGTGAATCAGAACTGACCCGAGAGCCCCAACACCACCGACACGCATTTGATGGCGTTCACCTGACACGCTCTGGCATTCAAGAAAAACAAACATTTTACAAAGCATTATTAGGAATATAGCAACATAACAATAGAGGATGTAGTGTTGAATTTTTGGAAGTAAATTAGGAGACTCTTCTTCCTAGTTTGGAAGTCCCCCAGAAATATGATCACTATCAGAACCAAATGGAGGCAACCAGGGACAGACAGATCGGTGGGTGTTGCACATGAAGTGCATGGACAGGGAATTGAGCTGGCATGTTTTGCATGGGAAAGGAGAATAATATGGAGTCAACAGTGACGTTTGTATCTCTTAACCTATGCTTTCATGATTTCGATTACATTTCATTAAACTTGCCCAACCTTGAAAGTGTAAAAATGAAATAATCCAGGTTTAGCCTCTAATTATATGTGAAGAATATTGATTTATATTATGAAGCAGGCAGACTTTAAAAAGCAATATTTATAGGCATTATGATATTGCATGCAATGGCACACATTATCAGAAATTATTACATTAATTGATAATTTTATCCATGTTTTTCTCATTTTATCTTTGGCTTTAGGTGTTTCAAAAGCAGTTGTTGAAGTGGGTTTGTGGGGGGTTTTTGTGATACACCTTTAAAATGGAAAATGCACATTATAAGCTAGTCCACATTGTATGGATATAATGACATTTATGTGGTAGTTATATAATATACTTTCAAATTAAGAGGATTGTGAGTGAAGGGGTGGAGTTTAATCTGCCAATCATTGTATAGTCATGAGACCACTGTGTAGGCATGTCTTTCCCCTGAGAATTCTGGAAATTCCTTTATTTTCTCCTTGGAGGCAGGAGACACACACTCTCTACTCACTCCCGGAGAGATGCTCCACTGACAAGATACATGGCACTACACTGATCTAGCCCATGCCTTGAGAAAGAGAGGAGCCTCTTGAGGACACCTGTCTGCTCTAAGGTGGTTCCACCACCAATAGATTAGCAAAAATTAGAATCTGTTGGCCTATGACCTTTCTGCACTCAGCATCATTGCATGAGTTTCATGAGTCTGAAAAGGACTTTATATATTGGTATTGGACAATGGACTAATAATGGAATTATGGACTTGATCTGGACTGGTTTAAGATAATATCTTAATGTACAGTTGCTCTTGTGTATAAACTCTTGTAACATACAAGTGTCTATGAATTTGTTTCTCTAATCTACCCAGAGGGACACAAGATATAATTTGCCTATAAATGTGGATAACTATAAAACCCACTGGTGGTGAGATCATTTAACTCATAGCCACCTATATGATACAGTAGAATTGCCCTATTAAGTTTCAAAGGCTACATATTTTTAAGACTGACTGCCATAGCTTTTCTCCCATGGATTCACTGGTGGGGTCAAACCACTGGCCATTTGGTTGTCAAAATCCTTCGCTATTATGCTTGCTACCTTGAATCCTCCTCTATACAGAAGTCTTTTAAGTAACATCCATTACTTTGTTCTTGATAGTGTGTGCCATCAAATCCGTTCTAACTTAGAGTGGTCTTACAGAAAAGAGAAACTGTCCTATAGACCTTCTTAGTGATGGTTGTCTTTCTTGCAGAAGAGCTCCACGTCTTATCTCCCATAGAAACTGTTTAATTTGAATCATCAACTTTTCAGTTAGCAGCCAGCACTAACCAACAGTACCCCTACGTTCCTTTTACATTTTTCTACATAATATATAATCTGAACAAGGGAATTGAGAGACTAAATATTGACATTATTTTTATTTAACATACATTCTTGCAAAAGTTTATATGGAAATGTCAGCAACAAAGTTATATTTCTAGACCCATACTTTTCAAGATCTCCAAATTAGAATTCAATAGTTATAGTAAGTACTTTTACTTAACAAGCATGAGGAAGTTTAGAATGGGTAACAACCTTTTCAAGTTTTATACACACATATGCTAAATTTCTTAGCACAGTAAAAAATAAAGTCTGGAACATAGATTACTTTTAAAAAAAACATCAACTATTTCCTTTCACGTTCCTTCACTGACATTTTAACGAGTCCCTCTTATTTTCTGCTCTATTTTTCAGCTGTGTTTTATCTATACAGAGGATGATTATGCCCTACCAACCTGATTGCAAAGGTATTCTTTTCTGTGCATCATTCTTTAGCAAATATTAGAATAAATTGATAAAATATTGCTACAAAATCATAGAAATACATTAAAATACTCAAATATCCCTCTTTTTCTGGATCTATTCCACATCTAGACCCACACACCTTTCGAGGTGGTATTCATATCTAACTTTTCTCTAAAGAAGCCTGTACCTTCTCAGTTTACACAAAGTCAAAAGAACAATTGCTGTATCTTCAAGGAATTCAGATTCTGTTTGTGTGAAGCAGTGGTAAAATCTGGGCTTTAAAGTTTTCCTGTATATTTATCATAGGATAATCCTTACTACCCCTAAAATGAGAGCAAGTGCATTATCATGATGGTAAACTGTGTGTGCGTGTGTGCGTGTGTGTGTGTTTGCCTTGACATTACAAGTTTCTGTTTTCTAAAAACTACTTGATAGTAAGGCCTGGTTATTGCATTGTGTTATTTGAGAAAATCTATCAAGATAACCCTGCTTGACTAGTAATAATAATAGTCTATACAGCCTTCTGAACTGAACTCTGCCTTGAATAAATGGCCCAGCAGATAACCTCAGAAACCACTGTTTTCATTAGATTTGTCTTTGTAACTGATTGTAGAGACAGGTTTAAACCAGTGCATCTATTAAATGGATAAATTATGTTTGCAGCTTTATCATGTGTATACATGTAAACATCTAGATTCCCACCCACCCTGGGAAGTTGATGATGAGTCATAGAGACCATACAGGACAGGGTAGAAATTCCCTTGTGAGTTTCTGAGGCACAGTTCACAATTACATAGAGTTGGAAACAACCCAAATTTCCATCAACTGATGAATGGATCGAAAAGCTGTGGTACATACATACAATGGAGTACTAAACCACTGAAAAGCAGTGATGAACACATGAAGCATATCACTGCATGGGAAGAACTGGAGGAAATTATGCTGAGTGAAGCAATCCAAATGCAAAAGGAAAGGTACAGCATAAGTACACTGAGGTACGCTTTAAAAAGGAAAAGTGGCCGTAAATGGAGCATTGTGAGAAAATCTACTGTTTACAGAAATTCCTGGGGTGAGGCCCAAGTAGAATGGCAGAGGCCAGACAAAATCCAGGGCTGCATATGGTAGCCAACAGAGGAGGAGATGGTTAGATGATGATGTGTAATGGGGGAATGAAACACTAACCTCTCAAGGGGAACATATTGCTTGTATCTCCACAGGGAAAGAGAAATCAAACTTAAACTCAGTGTTCCAGGATGTCAAACAGCAAGCCAGAATAGAGCGGGGAGTCAGTGGATGGGTATGAGGGCCCAGCCCCATTCCTAACTACCTGGACAGTCGCTCCTCCCCCCATGGGAGTTTGTTTTAGAGGTCAGCACTGAGGCTGTAGTGCAGGAAAAGGGACATGTCTGACCAGAGCACATGAGAGTAAATGAAGGGGAAGGAAGAGAGTGGAGGACATCCTGGCACTTCGAGCCTCGAGAATTATCTTGCCACTCAGAACAGTCATAGTACAAAGAGGACCATATGTTCAGCCTCACTATGAAATATGGCATGCCTTGCTGACCCAAGGCCCTATTGAGACAACACTGGAGAAACAAGGTCAGAAGTGCACCCAGTCTGACCCCACCACACCACGGTCAGGGTGTGTAGCAGAGGAGCAGGAGTAGCAGAGCATGAAGCTCCCTAGGGAATGCCAATTTCATACTTTGGGACGAGGATGTGGCACCCCATTAGACTCATTCAGGGACACTCCTGGACGTAAACAAACAGAGTTTTAACTAGTTACAGGGTTTTGTTGCTATTATTATTTTTTCCCAAGATATTGGGTTTTTTGTTGCTGTTGTCATATGTTTGTTTTCTGTCGCTTCATCATGCACTATTTTTGTTTTTTGCACACATTATTATCTCTGCAAGTCTAACTAGATAAGATAGATTGAATGATAGGATGAATAGATAGGATGAATAGGCTGGAGGAGAAAAAAATGGGAATGATGTTTCTAGGAAGACATGGGAGATATGTAGGTGTGGAAAGGGTGGTGGTGTTGTCTACCCCAGGGACAGGGAACAGCAAGTGATGCAAATTTTGTGGCAAGGGATGTGTGTGAGACATGATAGGGATTGATCAAGAATAATGTAACAGAGGGAAATTACTGAAACCCAAATGAAGGATGAGAAAGATGATGGGACAAGAGGAAAACAGCAGGAAGTAGAGGAAAAAACTGTGAGAAAATGAGCATTTATTGAGGTCTAAATACAGGCACAAACATAGATAAATATATTTAGATATGATGATGGGGAAATAGTCCTATATGTATATACTTAAAGAGTTAGTATTAAGGCAGCAGATAGACATTGGACATCCACTCAAGTACTCCCTCAATGTAGGAACACTTCGTTCTATTAAATTGGCATTCCTTGATGTTCACCTGACAAAATGAAAGAAGAAAAATGTGTGCAACAGCAAATATGGCAAAGGAAGCTGATGGTGGTTGGCTATTAAAGATATGGTGCATGAAGTCTTAGAGACGTGAAAATAAGCAAGTGACCATCCAGTTCAAAAGCAAAAATTTAGACATGGAACAAGCATGCCAGTTGTGTGACCATGTGGTATCAATGGTTGCAGTTGTCAAGCATCAAAAAATTTTTTTAAATCATATCAAGGCATTCCCACCTTCTCGATAAGATCTCTAAAGGCAAAGGTGTTCAGAAGCAAATGTGGTGAAGGAAAGTTGATGGTGCTCGGCTATCAAACGTTTTAGCATCTGGGGTCTTAAAGACTTGAAGATAAACAAGTGGCCACCTAGCACAGAAGCAGCAAAGCCCGCATAGAAGAATCACACCAGTGGACGGACCACAAAGTGTCAAGAGGATCAGGTATCAGGCATCAAATAACTAAAAAGTATATCATTATAAATGAGGGGGCATGCAGATCAGGGACCCAACGCCCATCTTCAGGGGAGGTGACATACTCTTACAGAATGGTCGTGAAGAGGAGATGAGTCAGTTAAGGCACAGTGTAGCAATGATGAAATATGCATCTTTCCTCTAGTTCTAAAATGTACCCCCCCTACAATTATGATCTGAATTTTACTTTACAAATCCGGTTGAACCAGAGGGTGTACACTGGTACAGATAAGAACTGGAAACATGAGGTATCCAGGACAGATGATCCCTTTAAGACTAGTGGGGAGAGTAGCGACACCAGGAGGATGGAGGGAGGTTGGAGTAGAAAGGGGAATATGATTGTAAGGATTTACCTTTAAACTCCTCCCCAGGGTGTAGACAACAAGAAAAAGGACAAAAGGAGACTGTCATACAGTGTTCGACAAGACAAAATTATAATAGTTTATAAATGATCAAGGGTGCATAAAGGAGGGGAGGGGATAAGGAGTGGATAAAGGAGGAGCCAATACCAGGGGCTTAAGTGGAAAGAAAACGTTTTGAGAATGATGATGGCATCAAAGGTACAAATGTGCTTTGCATACAATGGATGTTTAGATGGATTGTGCTAAGTACTGTATGAGTCCCCAATGAAATGATTAAAAAAATACATAACTGTTCCAAATTTTTCTGACTTTTATATAAATTTGACTTAAAGGCAAACTTAAAGATAAAATTCTTTTGTAATGTAGCAATAACCTGTATATGATTAGCTAGCGATGTCCCTCAAGTGTGCATGATAATGCCTTCCCTTACTCTCATAATAATTCATTGTGCTAATACTTGCTAATCATCACTCAGCCTCATCAGTGTTGCACAGGTGATATGTCCAATAAATGTTCTTCAGCTAATTATTCATTTATCTTAGATTGAGTATGAGCTATTTCTTAATAATTACTTAAATTATTGGTGCACAGAGACATATTTTTTCTAAGAATATATGCTGCTATTATAATGACTAGCTGGAATTGCATAGAAAATAATTACTTTTGTTAACTGAAATGAAATTCTGTTGAAAGTACAAACTTCTTAATAGTTATGAATATGAAATACCACTAAATGCTCTATTTTAGATAATAATTTTAGTTAATTCTAATTCAGCTGTATAATATCAGTAATTTCATAGTGTTTTTGTATAATACAAGCACACATGGAAGCATGCTGTGAAATGCTATTAATGCTAAACTTAGTGAAAAATGATTTAAAAAAAGAAAACTAGCAATAGAGCAGTTTGAAACTGAAAAGGCTCATATTTTAAATATTTTTTTTTCTAAACAACACTTATTAGTAAACCTGAAGGAGTCCTAATTGCCCAGTGGATTGAATCCACATACCTCTTCAGGGAGAACATGCATCAGAGTGGACTAGATGACAATGGGGAAAGACTTAAAAACCCTGTCTGTTAGGTTCTGGCTTGGGGATATGTGTTCCTTATTGAACTTGATTTGCCCTCGTCCCATTCACACACCATGTAATAATGTCTCGGGGGCACTTTTAAAAGATGCCTTGCCTCGTTCAAACCAATAGCTACTAATTCGTGCACTGAAGCAGTAACTTCCTTAATATGATCCTGGTGACCTTAAGCAGTTGATGCAGTTTCCAGAGGTAGTTAACTTTCAAATAGACAGTATTTTAGTGACAATTGAATATGTATTGCTTCAATAGACTAGATAATACCTTAGTGGTCTAAAAAAGCTAATGTTCCTTCCAAAATGTGGGGGATCAGTGAGAAAAGAGCCATCTTGTTTCCCACTCGGGGACTTCAGAACATTGCTAATCTTTCCTTCTACATTGATAGATACAGCAAGAATACAGACTATTTGGGGGTGGGGGAGAGTTATATCTCTTCTAATCTAAAAAAGTCCAGGGGCTCAGTGTTTAAAGCACTGCTCAACTAATCAAAAGACTGACAGTTCAAACCCACTAGTCCCTTCTTGGGAGAAGCATCCTGTAACCTGCTTCGATAGAGTCAAAGGCTGGGAAACCGTGTGAGCCAGTTTTATGATGTCCTATACAGTCATCAGGGGTAGGAATTAACTCATGGATGAGGCTGCAAAAACTAAGACTATAATAATTTCAAGCATGCATCTCATGTGTAAATGCATTGATAGATGAGAGGGCTTCACAAAGATTGTGGAAACATTTGAAAGATAAAGAAAATTACCACAAACATTTTGAAGTGCCTTCGAAATTTTTATTTGTTCATCATCTGAAATATGATCTTAAATGTAAATTTTATAAAGATCAAGTAGTAAACTTCAGCACTCAAGTTCAAGTTAATTTATAATTCCAAAATCTACGTGTATCCTTGCTATCACATTTGAAAATATATGTGTTTTATTTGTGAAAATAAGAACTTAATAATGCTTAAAATATTTAAAATACCTACTAGGAAAACATACCCCATTTTTGATATTCAAACTAACATCTAATGCATTTTAGCTGAACATGAATAACCCTAGTAATAATATACATACATTTTAAGACTAAATATTGTTAAGCTGACAATCAGAAATTAATGTTAGCATCCATCCAGTCTTCTGTGCTAATTCCCAGAAATAAGATAGATATTTGTAAGCAAACTGCCATTGCTATTTGTGGAAGTCACCTAATCTGGCATCAGTTTAAGGATTAAGAGGGTAGGGGTGGAGTATAGCCTGTCAATCTGGAGATAGTCAAAGAGATCTCTGTGTGAGCATGGTCTTCTCCTGAGAATTCTGGGAAATGTGGTTATTCCTTCTTACAGGCACAGACACTATCTCTCTTGGTTCACTCCCTTGAAGACACTCACCTGATAAGGCTGACTTCCTGTGAGACATCCCTGAGAAGTCACCCTAATGCAGCCCTGGGTGCTGAAAGCCAGGCAGAGACCCCTGGCAGCACTGAGGTGTCTCCAATGCCACCAGATCCAAAGACTTTCTATGCACTGCCCTGTGATCTTCTATATTCGACATCACTGCATGTGTATTTTGAGTCTGAAGAGGACTTTATAGATTGCTGTCAGACATATGAGCTAATATCAAACTTATGGACTTGATCTGGACTGGGCTGAGATGTTTTCTCAATGTGCAATTGCTCTTAGATATCAACTTTTCCTTTACATATATATCTGTGTTTATGACTTTTTTCTGGACCCTACCCAGACTAACACACTATTGTGAGGTACTGAGTCATTTCTCAACTCATAGGCACACATGTGACGGAGCAGAATGGACACATCCAGTTTTCTGGGCTTCAATGTTTGTAGAAGACTTTCAAGTATTTCTCCCACAAATTCACTGGGTAAAATTGAATAATCAACCTTTGGGTCAGCAGACAAGTATTTACACATCACACTGCCGGTCACCTTGAAAACTCTCTTTATATCCAGACCTTCAGTTTGTTTCTAAACGAAGTCATTTGAGTTCTATCATCCAGACGCTACCAGTGTACTTAAGAACCTCCCACTCTCCTATCACTTGAAATGGCTCTCGGTCACCCTTTCAAGCATATCTAGTATATTCTGAAATTTTATAAGAAGTGAATGCAAAAGAATCACAGGTCTCTGTCTTTCTGAAGAAAACATATTCTACACGTATGCATGGATAAATCAGACACTGTAGATGAAGTGTTTGGAAATCTAAAACAAATTGTGCATTATATGAATTATATCACTAGTACTTCTGCATTGTTTCAAAGTAATCTTTACTTCTCACCATTACTTTATGCTACTCGAACAACATTTCATTATCAAGTGACTTAATGACAATAAATAATATTCAAGAGAAATATCAAGACATGTAATTTTTATACTCAGGTTTTTGCAATAGAAACAGACAAAGGGGTGGGGGATAGTTAGTGATCTGCAGTAAGATGCTTGAAATTCCTATTACACAAACACAGAAGATAGCAGAAGCAAGTCCACAGGTTGGTGCAGAAATCACTCTAAGAGATTTTCAAAGTCAGAACACAGAATGAATCCCCCAAACATGAAACAGAATTGGCTTAACAAACCTGCCCTACTGTAGCCACATCTTCATTCTAACAAGTTTAACTTTCAGGGAAATAAAAGAAGTACCTATAAACCCACTGCTATATGTACAAGGCAGCTTCAAGGAGAAAGTCGAAAAGTACCTGTGCCTTTTCATTCCTCTTTTCCATCAACCCTTTGAAGCCCCTTGTCTTTCAAATGAAGAAATCAATTCCCACTTTTCCCTTGAAATATAGTAACTATTGCTTACCATTGTATGTCTCAAGTCATACATGAATGTCTGGAACAAAATATAAATCCCACTAAAATTTCCTGGTTGAATATCAAATGCTTAACTATTGGAGGAGATTGATTGTCTTAAAAATAAAGACAACATTTTGATTTATATTTTCAATGTTTATTTACATGGAATCAGATGAATTATCTTCATATTTAAGCCTCCAGAAAAACCATCTTCTTGAAATAAGTTTGGAAATCTTGCTTCCAATCACTGCAAATCAGCAACAAATCTCTAAATAAGGATCAGGTTCTATGAAACTGCTATTTTTTCAACTTTCCATAATAAAGGTATATTAAAAGCAAGAATCATTTCTGATCCTTTGTCCTCATAAATAGCATTATGATACAAGGATTAGAAGGTCTTCTGACTCGTAGTAACCCTGTCGGACCGAGTCCCTGCTGAGATTGTAAAGCTGGCATCTTCAGAGTCAGATGAGTTCAACTGCTCATCTTTGAGTGAGCAGTCGATTGCTTAACTACCGAGCCACACCAGAGCTTTGAATATAACTTCTCATTCTAAAATGGATTCAAATATACATTAAAATGTAGACAGTGTCTATCCAAATTGCTGTAAACAAACTGACATTAATGCTTTTTCTCTAGTCCAACATTGGATAGCAAACAAACAAGCAAAAAAGCAAATGAGAGATGTTGAGAATCATGCATGGAATGTGTGTCTGCAGTAGCAGTCAATTCTCTATCTACAAATTTGCTACAAATATGTGGACATTATATGCTTCAGAATGTATTAATTCAAGGGTACTTTTTGTAGTATTAGAAGTGGTTGTAGTATGTCAACTCAGGGTGAACAACTGGAATGCATAGACTGACTAGTCAACTTTAATGCAGAAGCTAAATAACTTCCTGTATTCCCTCAGGTGATGAATTCACACCATAGATCGTCCTCCTTTGGGCAGAGATGGGTTGGCATCTTAGTTTTTTTTCTTCTTAAATTTAAAATATATATTAGGTCAGTTTTCCGGGAGCAATGTGAACATCTAACATCTCCCTAAAAGAAGCCTCCAGTTCAATCTCTCTCCACTGCAAATAAGCAGCTATAACATTTTGTAAATTATCCCTCTGAAGTCTCAGAGAAGAAACTCAATATGCTCACCAATGACCCTTATCAAATAGCAACTTTGTGAAATGCTTTTGCCGTCACAGTCTCTGTGGAGGTTACGAACTCTAATGTGAAGGCAATGTACCATTAGCTATTATTCTTAATATGAGAGAACTTCAAGAAAGATGCATCCATTAGCTCCATGGTCTCCTTGCAGGGCATGAGATCCCAGTGCAACTAGCTTCACTTCCCTTTGAAAAGTATCTGTAGTTTGTGATATCTGCTTATGGCAGAGGCACAAATTCTTTCTCAAGATTTCTTATGAATCAATGTGAAAAATGTTATGGGTTTCCCCCCCTCCCAAAGTTAACTTAATACAGTTCTGATATGAATGCAATGAAAACCAGAAACCTTATCTAATTTTCTTTCAAAGATAAGGTACTTTTCATATTATTTCTGAGATCATCATCTCAGAGAAAATGAGTGTTATGGTAACAGGCAAGACAAAGGGATGGAATTTTAGAAAGCAATGTTATTAGTATAAATTGAAAAATAAACATATATATGTATGTGTGTGTGTATATATATATATATATATATATATATCCACCTGAATTTTTACTAGGCACATTGATTAATTAGGTATAACAGTCAGCTGAAAGTAAGAGAGACATGATTATAAAGATCTAAGGATGACATGGTTTGTTTTTCTTATGCAATAAGACTTCTGCAGCTGCCAGTTGTTGTTATTGCTTTGGATGCTCAAGAATGTCATGAATAAAATCTTAGAAGTACTCAAGATAATTTTTTCATAGTGTCAAATAAGGCCTAGTGCTATTCTAGGAAATGAGGAAAACGAAGAGCAGGGAGTGAAAGACTCAGTTAACTGATGCTAATAGGCTTTGCTTTCACCCCATATCGAGACTTTCCTTCAAGTCTCATTAGCTCTCTTCATCTGGTATGGAGATGTCACTTTTTAGCTGGGCAGATGGCACTACCACAAAATATAATTGTGTTAGTAGGAAATAAAAATAAAATGAAAATTTAATAAGCAACTACTGTTCTCTTCGAAGGGGCTTATTTGAAGTGGATAGATGAAAGATGAATTTTAATATTTTAATAGCAATTTAGAACAATAGTAGTAGAGGTTAGATTGAAAGAAGACTCCCCCTACAACCAATTCAAATGATGTAATTTATTTAATATCATATTCCCAAGTTGATTTTCCTTTCTAATCTGTGTGATTTAAACCTAGAGAGGTAAGGGATATTGTATTCTATTGTGCAGGGGAACATTTTTACCTTTTTGTGATTTTATGTTTATTTATTTGCACTTATATATGTGAGTTAATGGACAAGTATAATAAAATCATCATGTGTGCCTATGAATAAAAATATCTGTAGCTAAAATGTGGATTATTTATTACTATTGTGCATCCATATTCCACATAATGTTGATGTGTATTGTTGTTTTTCAGAATTTATATGCTGTTCTTAAGAAAGTGATTTATAAACTGACATCCACACACTTCAGGGAAGGATTTTTTTCCCCCTCATGCATCTAATATACAATAAAATATTACATTTTCTAAAGTATTTTAAAAGCAAATCATAAGCAGAAACATTATTAAACAGGAAAATGCATATCTGTGTATTAGATTAAGTCTATTATCTTTCATTTTAGACCCTTATAAACAGTTTTCATATTGAATCAATACATAATAAATTATGCAGCTGCACTCTTTCTAGCAGGTATTCTTGAAGCCACATGTATTATAAAAATTGCCTAAGCTTCCTATTATGGTCAGCTAACATTTGCTTCCTGAAGTAAATATTATTCTTTGGTGGACTTGGTATTTATTAAGATCTGTGGCAACAGGAGCCATGGTGGCACAGAGGGTTACACTGTGGACTTTGAGCTGCAAGGTTGGCAATTCCAAACCTCCAGCAGCCCCAGAGAAGAAACCTGAGGTTTTCCATGATCCTAAAGCGTGTTGTCATGCCAGTTTGTCATAGTGTAATGGCGTCTCTGTTGCTATGTTGCTGAGAGCTATGTCTTCTGGCATTCCAAATGCCAGCAGGGTCACCCAACGGCACAAGGTGTCAGCAGAACCTCTAGACTTGGAGAGAATTGTGTGGAACAAATAGACCGCCCACTGTGGAGGAAGCAGTCTCTGAGAAACACATGCATGTCCTGTAAATATTGACAGACGATAAAGGAATGAAACAAGAACATGGTCAGAGACAATGTCAAAGAGTGAGCCGCTCTGGTAGAAAGGCACTAAAAATGCAACTCCATAGATGAAGCGTTGTCAAGTACAGTCTACCATGGTGACTTGAATGGAATAAAGCCTGTTGTAGTAAAGATTTGGCATCTCCATGATGCCAAAAGAAAAAAAAAAACAGAAAAAAAGCTGCAAAATAAGACAAACAGCTACACTCTATTTAGAACTTGAAGTGTGAGAAATATGAATCTAGAAACATTGGAAGTCAGCCAAAATGAAATGAGATGTAAAAGATCTATATCCCAGACATTAGTGAACTGAACTGGACTGGCATTGGCCATTCTGATTCAAAATCAACGATGCCAGAAATGACAAAATTAAGATGAATGACATGGCAGGCATTGTCAAAAAGAAAATTTTAAAATCAATCTTGAAGAACAATGCTGTCAGTGATAAGATTATATTCACTTTCAAGACCATCCAACCAATACAACTATTATTCAAATTTGTACACCAACCCCAATAGCTATGGATGAATAGGGGGAATAATTCTATAAGTATCTGCAGTGTGAAATTGGTCAAATGTGCAGTCAAGATGCATTGATAATTTTTGTAGTTGAAATGCAAATGTTGGAAACAAAGACAGAACGGTAGTTAGAAAACATGAACTTGGTGACAAAAATGTAGTTGGAGATCACATGACACAACTTTTCAAAACCAATGACTTGTGCAAATAAAATAACTTTGTTCATAAACAAAATGGATCTAAACACATAAACTTATCCGTATGACTTACACAGAAGTCAAATTGACTGTATCTATGGGATGAGATGATGGAATGCTCAATTTCAGAAGCTAAAACGAAGCCAGGGACTAATCACCACTTACCGTTTAAACAAATTGCATTAGCCAAAAGCAGGATCTAGTAATTGATGGCATATCAATTGAAATATTTCTACAAGCTGATGACACACTGGACTCACTGGTCTATGGCAAGAAACCTGGAAGACAGTTACTTGACCCTTACTGAAAGAGATCCACATTTGTCCTCGCTACGGAGAGGTGACCAAACCCAAGAATCCAGTTCTACAACAATTTCATTGAGCTAGGATGCAAGCAAAATTTTGCTGAAGATGATCCAACAACTGTTGCAGTAGTCCATCGAAAAAGAGATGCCAGAGGGGTGGGCTGGATTTAGAAGAGGATGTGGAAAGAGGGCAAGCAATGCAGATGTCACCTGGATCTTGGCTCAAAACTGAGGGTTCCAGAAAAAAAAATCCCTATTTTTTTTTTTGGGGGGGGGGCATCGCTGCCCTCAGGTGGTGGGAGTAGGAGGCCCAGCCTTTGCTCTGTGGAGCTGGAATCGACTTCCGTCCCAGTGGGCCGCAGTCCAGTGCACAACCACTGCGCCACCGGGCCTCAGCCCCCAAGGCCCTATATTTTAATAACTATGAAAACTATTTAACTGTGTGTATAATAACAAACTATGGATAGCCTTGACAATATTGGAGATTCCTGAACATTTCATCATGCACATACAGAACCGTTAGATGGAACTTGAAACTGCAGTTGTGCAGACACAAGTGGATAATGTGTGGTTTAAAATCAGGAAATAGATGAGTCAGAGCTATACCCTCAACTATGCTTCTTCAATCTGCAAGCTGAGCACATCGTCAGAGAAGGTGATTTGTATGAAGAAGATTGAGGTATCAGGATTCCAGAAAGACTTAATGACCTGCTTTGCTGAAATTGAGGAGGACTTGAAGCACTTGCTCAATGTCCAGAAGATACACAGTCTCGCAGAAGCACCAATAGGCAATATCACAATAAGTGAAGAAAATATTGAAATTATCAAGGATCATGACTTGCATACAGCCACTAATAATGCACATAGAATCAGTAGTCAAGACATTAAAAAATTACACTGGCTACATCTGATTCAAAAAAACCTGTTTAGAGAGTTGAAAAGGCAAGTGCTTATTTGGAGGACTGAGGTGTACATATCCCTAGTCAATGCATTTTCATTTGACTTATATGTATATGAAATTTGGACATTGAAGAAGAATTGATGTATTTTAATTGTGGTCTGGCAAAGAATACTGAACGTAACATGAACTTCCAAAAGGACAAGGATCAAAGAAGATACTACCAGAAAGACGTTTACTTGTGCTATATTGACTATGCAAAGGCATTCAGCAGTGTGAACAATAAACCATGGATCACATTGGGAACAATAAGAATTACAGAGCACTTCCGTATACTCCTTCAAAATGTGCACAGGGATCAAGTGGCAGTGCTTGTGAGAAGAGACCATTATTTTTCTTCAGCAAATTTGTTTATGCACACATTTGTCTTCAGTGGTCCTAATGCAAACTTGGGCACACAGTGACATGATTTTATGCCATTTGATGCCTGATACCTGATTCCTTTGACACCTTGTGGTCACACAGGTCCTTCTTCCACGTGGGCGTTGTTTCTTGTGAGCTAAATGGCCGCTTGTTTACCTTCAAGCCTTTAAGAACCCAGATAGATGCTATATCTTTGGATAGTTGGGCACCATCTGCTTTGTTCAACACTTTTGCTTGTGCACACATGTGTCTTCAGTGATCAGTCATAGAATGTCAACTTAATAGAACAAAGTGTTCTTGCATTGAGAACAAAGTGGAAGCCCAATGTTCATCTGTCGCCTTTATACCGACCTTATAAATATATGCACATAGATCTATTTCTCCATTATATATATGTATATATACATAATTTCCCTATGTACATGCCTGTATTTAGACTTCTATAAATGTCCTCTGCTTCCTATTTCTTTCCTTTCTTTCCTTTTACTTCCTTTTTGTCCCACTATCATGTTCAGCCTTCATTTGGGTTTCAGCAATTTCTCTCAGCTACCCTTCCCTGGATCAATCCCTACCAGGCCTCTCACACCCATTTGCCACTGATTTTGGGTCACTTGTTGTTCCTTCTCCCTGGTCAACACCACCGCTTTTCCCCCATTTCCATCTCTACCCTATCCCCCTGGAACCATTGGTCCAGTGGTTTTCTCCTCCAGGCTGATCGTCCAGCCTATCTTATCTAGATAGACCTGCAGAGATAATAATATGTACCAAAAAAAAACAAGACATGGCAAGACCAAGTGACTAAAGAAAACAAAATGATGACTACCACAAGAAAACAGCAATACCCAGAAAAAAATATAAATAAATAAATAAATAAATAAATAAATAAATAAATATAATAATAAAAAGCTAAAACCTGTAAATCATTCAGGGCATGTTTGTTGACCTCTAGGAGTGACCTCCAATGGAGTCTCATGAGGGTCCATGCCCTGGCCCCAAAGCCTATCCTTGGAGCTCCCTCAGACCCTCCGTGCTCTGCTCCTCTCACTGCTCTGCTGCATATTCTTAGTGTTTTCCTCTGTGTGGTAAGGTCAGATCAGGTGCAATCCCGACTTGTGTCTCCAGTGTTGTCCCCTGAAGGTCCATGGGTCAGTGAGGGAAGTCATTTCTAATAGGGGAGCTGGACATCTGGTCACCCTTCAGTCTGATCTTGAGGGTTTTTTTTTCTCCTATAATTTTCACCTACATTTTGTATGGATTCGGAGGGCACATAAGATAGTAAACGTGTTCAAGGAGGTGAGCATGTGACATCTCAAATCTTCAAGTAGCATGTTGCATCTGATTATATAATTCAGAGTGAAGATGTAGAAAGTGATGGTTCCTATGCTGACAGGGAGGAAGGAGCGTGTAGCAAAAAACACACCTTTTTGTGACTTGGAAGAAGTCACATTTTTACAGCACTTGTGTAACAGATGCCATATTTTCATATAATGGTGCCTGCAAATATATTGAGCACAGATTTATTGTTGAACCTGAACATGTAGTGCTCCTGGGAAACTAACTGCTATTGTTTCTCAATAAGCATAATGCATATTAATGGTAGCAAAGAATAATATGTTTATGTTAAGTACAAATTATATGCTTATCTCTTTCTATTTAAAATGAATGGATATTACAAACTTCTACTTATAATTTGTTCTCCAACTAATCACATGAATATATATTTTAGTGAGTTTAAAATTTAGGTAACAAAATTGATCATTTTCATGAACTAAAATGATTGTATATATTATATTTTCTACATTGAATTCAGATGATTATTTGCTAGTGATTCTTTCCAAATATAACAGTTCTATCTCTACTTCACAACAATAATATTAAAAAAAGAAAAGAAAGCCTATGAACAAACAGGAGGGCTCTTCAAAACTTAAGACTGCAAAACTATATTCTGTAAGTATTTGATCAATTATGTAAGTAGGCTAAGTGATTGAGTGCGGTGGTTCAACCACTTAAGTGTGGTTAATTGATTGAGTGCTGGTTCAAATCCAGTGACAACTCTCAGGAACAGCGCTGGGTAGCCCCCACGACCACCAGAGGGCAGTGATGCCCCCCAATTATGTCCAACAATTTTATAAGGATTATTTAATATTAAAGTGATTTAGCTGCCACTATAATTCCTATGTATTTACAATAATGTATAAAAATTCATTTCGTATTCCATGTCCTGAAAAGTTTCTTAGCTCAACATAAAACATCTCAGGAAAGCTGGTGTGTCTGTATGGCAAGGTTCACACACCCTATAATTAGGTATCTGGGAGTAAATGCAGGTGCAGGCATTTAGTATCTTTGTTGGTGACATTGGGAAATTATAAGCAATCTATGCTTAGAGCCCTCAGAAATGCTTGTCAATTGATAAAAGAGATATTAATAACACTTGAAGATAGTTATAACCAGTATAATAGATGTGGCTGAAATACGCTAAACACAAAAGTTAAATTACGTTCATTATTTTTTATGAATCAATTTGAGTTGTTCTTGTAGAATTTCATCATGGTGTTTGTCCTAGTATATATAACATGGTGTCTAAACTAATGTTTTCTATTATATGAGAAGATTTATGAGTAATAATGGATATTTCTCTGTTTATAACAGGATATTTTAATGTCTGTGTGTCCCTTTCCTTGAAAGTATTGGAACTTAAAAATATGTATACATAAAAATCTTATAGCACATTTTACTAAAATGAAAATTCAAATAGGGAGTTTAAAGATGGAAAAAATACTGCTAAACATGTTAAACTTTACATTACATTACTTTACATTAAAAAAAGAACCTGAGTAGCTTTCTAAAACAGAACCTCTATATGTAATGTGGATGAAAGTGAACTATGCCTTATGACAGGCCTGGCAAAATCAGTACCTTTTGTAGGTAGGTCTGGTATGTGGAACAGAGATTCAAATTTCCTAAGATTTCTCAGAAGATTCTAATACAGGTACCTTTCAGAATGAATTTTGGGAAACACTGTTCTACCCCTGTTGAACCAAAAAGAAACAGCTGTGTCCAATGTATTTCTGAAAGGGATCATTCCCAAATGTGGGCTTCCTTTATCTTTCCAGAGTAACAGTTGGTGTGTATTTGTTGTAAAACTCACTTTAGACATCAGTCAAGCATTAGAACAATATCACTCTTATAGACAGAACTACTGGAAAGAGAAGATGAATGTCTTTTGAAAGACTCTGGCAAAGTTATGTCAAAGAAATGATTTGACTTGGGGCCGGGTACTTCCTTTTGCCCTGCTAATAAAAAGTGTTTCCTGGAAAAATAAATGCTTGAATCCTTACGGAGACATTATGTAGACCGGTATAGTAGGGCCGGGGTCCTCAAACTTTTTAAACAGAGGGCCGGTTCTCTGTCGCTCAGACCATTGGAGGGCCGGATTATAATTGAAAAAACAAAAACAAAAAACATGGACAAATTCACTGTGGGCCGGGATGTGTCAGCTGTTAAGCAAGCCAGGCAGTGGTGACAAAAAAGCCCAGCGTCTACATAAATGTCCTGGCAGGTCACATGTGGCCCCAAGACCATAATTTGAGGAAGCCTGGGTAGAACATATGAAATCATGGGCCTGGAATCTTCATTGAAACCTAGGATAGGTGAATCTACTAGAATAAGTGTTCTTGGCACGTTCCATGGAAGAGACATGGTAAATAGAAAATATATACACCTATAGGACTATGTAATCATATAAAGCCACTTCATCTTAAACTTTCATGAAATGAAAGTAAACTGAAATTTTGTAGGAATTGGCTAGTTTTGTTATGCTGAGCTACAGTGAAATAGTGGTTACATATTGGGCTGCTAATTGAAAGGACAGCAGTTTGAAACTACTACCCAGCAGTTCAAAGCAACTAGCCAATCCAAGGGACTCACAGGGGGATTTTTACCCTGACCGGTAGGTTCACTGTGACTCATAGTTGACTCAATGGCAAGGCTTGGGGCACCTAACAACAGCAGCAGCATAAGGAAAAGCAAAATAGAGTTTCTTAAGAAAATATAATTCTTAAGCTTTTATTTTTTACACTTTTTCCAAATAATTAATTTCTAAAAGCAGCACTACTTTGCGATACTCTTTTCTCTTATAATAACACTAACAGCCAAAGAAATTATGCCTATATTAAAATCAAGAGTGAAAACAGAAAAACCATCAAAACACATGACTATGTAAATTTCATGCTCTCTATATTTCTTGTATTATACCTCTATGGTGGAGCTTAGTCCACTCAGAAAACAATGTTTTCTGTGTATATGTGTATTCAGTGACGAATGTAGAAAACTTGAGAAGTTATTCTGGCTGTTTGTGTGTGTGTGTGTGTGTGTGTGTGACTGATGATCCATTTGATTACTTCTTGAACTGTCCTGAATTCCCCTTCCACTATTCCAGTATCTACTCAGTACTATAAATTTCCTAGTCATTTGCTTTTAGTTCACTTTTCAAAGGTAAGAAAACAAGCTATTTTGTTACAATTTATGTAAAGTGATCAGCTTAATTTCCTTCAACAATTTTTGTGCTCATATAGAATATATTATGTTTATATTGACAAAATGATCTATTCCCCTAAATACTCTAGATTCAGCCTTTTGTCTTCCGCTAACTGCTAATGCTAACAATGCCACATTGCAGTTTAATTATCTCAATAACATTAAAATTGCTTTTATTAAATAAATAATACATCTGTCTAATAAAATATTATGAAATTGATCTTTCAATAATGCATTACACAACTTACTAATCTAATTACCAAATTTTGACTGTCCTAATGATTTCTTAACTGTGCGGTACTTCCGTGGATTAGACATTGTACTGTTAATTTAAAGGTCAGTGGTTCCCAGGAGAAACTTGAAGCTATATGCTAATGTAAAGATTTCAGGAACATGACAGAGGACGGCTATGAGGGATTCAGCATTGACTTGGTAGGAATGAGCTTTTGATTGGTTAAGTTGAAATAGCTGAGTCGGGTGGCCATGTTTTTCTGTGTAGTGTTTTAGTCTTAGTATGTTTTAATTTTAATTGTTACCAAGAGACTTTGCAACTGATGAAAATTCATTAAGGAGTTATATTTGCTATTATGAAATAATGGAGGTAAAAAATCTGTCAGCAAATGAAAAGTAAAATATATATATATAATTCACATACTATTCCTAACTTTATTCTTGCTACTTGTCCAAATCATTGATTGGATTGTTCAGGGAAAAATGTACTTAGGGCACGCAACCTAATTTCTTGCCCTCATGACATTTATATACCGGTGTCAAATTACGTAAACATAAAAAATCATTTGAAATAAGCATTAACAACTTTCTAGTAGTGTGTTGTGCTTGGTTATGCCATGAAGCAATTATGGCAGGTTGTGAGTCACTAGAAACACACTAAATGATATATTTTTAAGACTGGCAACTTTAATGGTTAACTAAAATGTATTGGTTTACATTACATATAAAACTCATACTTAAGGAGAATGAGAAAGAAATAGTTTACTATAAAAATTAGTAATTTGTTACTTTCCATTTCTAAATGTTATTGATAACATGAAATTGAGAAAAACATATTTCATCATGAAGAGCTTATTATTAATTTCCTCTACCTTTCTAATGAATATTTTCCAAATTTCATAAAGCTCTTGCTATATAAGGGATTCCTTTTATATTATAAAGGTCAGCTATCAAATATATGGTTTTGCCATGTAAATATGCATTTTCTCTGTAGTGCATCAAATAAAGCATAGCCTTAGCTCTTATGTATTTTAAAGAATTTATAATAGAAAAACATTTTTGGAAATATCCCTGATGAAGGATGTGGCAGTCATGTGCTTAAGTTAATTTTATGATTGAAATGTTGGGGTGGAGTCTAGCCTGTTAATCTGGAGATAGCCATTGAGCAGCCAATGAGACCTTTATGTGGGCATGGCTTTCTCCTGAGACTCCTGGGAAATCTCATGATATTTCCCTTGTGAAGACGAGAAGCTATCTCCCCCAGTTGTTGGGAGTTAGTCTCAGAGACGATTAATCACGGACAAGACAAGCTGGCAGCATTCGAGAAACTGGAGGAGCCAGCAGAAAGACCACACAGCTTTGCCCTGATGCAGCCAGATCTCTGAGGCTGGGACAGCCAGATGGAGACCTCTGCCATCGATGAGTTCCTTCTGCTGTTGATGGACCCTGAGTCCTGAAAGCAAGGTGCCCTGCCAGCACCGGGATTCTGTACCCACGTACCTGTGACTTCATCAGTCGGCAGAAGACTTTATAGACTGATTTCGGGCATATGGGTTAATACCGGACTTATGACTTTGGACTGGACTGCGCTGGGATGCTTTCTCTATGTCCCATTCATTCTGTAAATAAACCCTTTCCTTATATCGATATGCGTGTCCTTGAATTTGTTCCTCTAGTCTACCAGGACTAACACAAAAGAAGCATATCTTTTAGTAGCTCTTGTCTTATTCCAGTTACCTGGATTAAGAAGAGTACTTCATTGCAAGAGCTTACACTGTACTCGGAAGTATATTGTAATAAAAGAGATAAATCCATATGCTATGATTGGCAACAGCTGTTCCATTTTGTTCTAATGAGATGAAGGAGGAATGGAAGCAGAAACACCTTGATGAATATTAAGATTTTATGAAGTAGGATACTGGGATGATAACATACAAGTCTCATATTCCTTGCAGTAATATCATTAAGCCTAATGGCAGGATGATAGGTCAAGTCCACACATTGCAATAATCCCAAAATTGAAAACTTAAGTCAAACAGTAAAATATGTATTTGTGTGTATTGATAAAGGCTTAATTTCTTTATTATTGTACTAAATTGGCCAGATGTCCCTAAACATTATATAGACAATATTAGCAAGAGCATATGTTTAAAGCCTAATATCAGCCAATAAAGTCAAATGCCAAAATAAATTCTAGTTAGAGTTTTTTTATCATATAACATAATTGGCAATATTGCATATCTAATGAAACAAGGTGCTTCAGGAAGTGGAGAAAATTATCCATTATATCTTTTTTTATTATAAAGCAATTTTATTCCATAGTCTCAATTCAATTTGCATTTACCTCAATGTAACTGTATGCAGTATTGGTGTTAAGCCTACATAGTTTCGAGCAAGATACAAGGACTTAAATTCTTATTTCCCCCAATTTGTGTGACTTTGGGTTAGTAAATTAAACTTTATATGTCAAATTTTAATAACCAGTTCTAGCTATGATTGGATATTTGTTATATCAGGTGTATATAACCACATTTGGTATACTATGGCTACTCAATCAATATTATTCATAATTCTTCCATCTGTAGGTTACATGAGTTTATAAAAAAATAAAAAGATGTTTTATTGTCTTAGCCTGCTTTCAAAAAGCAGAATAGAAAGTCCTTCAATTTAGTTAAAGAATATTTGAACTTTGGATTGATTCTTTCAAGTTAAGCAGATGTTACTATTTGATCTGATATTTTAGAGGGAACAATAAATAAATGAAATAGTGAATTAATAATAAAAACAGATCAAAATTAAGAGAGGTTGGGAACTAGTTATAAGAAATATAATTGTATGTTAAAATAATTTAAGTGAATGCCAATAAAAATAAGTCTATGTTAAATAAGAGATAAAGTGAAAATGTAGGCTATGCATTAATCAACCACTAGAATAAACAGGAATTAAAAGGCATATGGCAGTATGGTATTTTCAATAGTATCATATGCAAATTAAAATTGGACATTGGATAGGGAAGACCAAGGAAAAATAGATACATTTAAATTGCCATGTTGGCAGAGAATATTGAAAGGATCAGTGACTACTGAAAGGACAAACTAATCTAACTTGGAAGAAGGATTGCCAGAATGCTCTTTAGAAGTAAGAAAGGCAGGATCTCACCTTATATACTTTGGACCTATTGTCAGGAGAGGAGGACATCATGCTTGGGAAAGCAGAGGAGCCACGAAAAAGAGGAAGGTCCTCAAAGAAATAGATGGCCACCATGGCTTCAGCAGTGAGCTCAAGCATAGAGACAATTGTGGGATGACCCAGAACTGTGCAGTACTTTGTTGCGTTGGGTCTAATGTGGAGATGGGTATAAACCAACTCAAGGGCACCGAACAACAACAATAGAATGGACGGAATTTTATGACTGACTGGATGATGTTCGTTGGAAAGCTAGATATAAGAAGAGCAAACATCAGTAATTGGGAAAATGGTAGCAACATGAACAGAATGGGATGATTGTGAAAACAACATCAATATTAAATTATGAGGCAAATGGCAAGAAATAGATGCCACTACACTTCTAAGGAACTCTCCAAGTACGTGATAGGCATAAGAAAGTGAGAGGACAGGAAGAGATAAAAATAGAGATACTCTATAATGAATGAGCACTGAGAAAATATAATTATATTTGATGATTAAAATTTCATTATTGGAAACCTGAAAAAGAGAGTGCTGGTGCCCTTGTGCTTAAACTTTGGACTGCTAACTGCAAATTCAGCAGTTCAATATTCCCCACTGAGTTGGCTGTGACTTAGTATTTTGGTATGGGTACTTTGAGTTAAATAATAACTGAAAAACTGCATTCCTATTCTAAGATGTGCTTAAGATCCAGAGTGCAGATATGGATATTCCAAAGGAGTAATTTTAGATATGCTGTTTTGAAAAATTGAATTAAATATCTAAGAAAATATGTATCATAAAGAGGAGAAGATACAGGGATAAAAAATGATACTGGGGTAGAGGAAGAAATGGGGTATCAAAACTTTGTAGATAAACTACCATCAAACAGATTGCAACGCAACGTGACCCAATAAAAAACATAGAACTGCTCTTCATGATTGCTGTGTGTATAACTAACTACTCACCAAACCTACAATCACCCTCAAAGCACTGTGCCACCGGAGCTCTTTTCACAATAGCAAACACGGGGCCAGTTTATAATACCTGATCATCTGTAAAACCTAGGTGAGCTTGAAGTAGACATACAAGATGTCACATAAAAGAAAATGCCAAGATAGCAAGAGAAATATTTACATCTTTGAACCCATATGTCAGAATATTTCCTGACAATAATTATTCTCCAAGGGACATTGGGCAAAATAATGTACATCAAATCCTGTACTGTCAAGATAAGTGTGATATTTGAGCCTTTCTCATCCACTGTCTTGGTCCAGAATTCACAGTGATTTGGCAGTTAACACCAGTTTTTATCCCTGAATTGACACATTGCCTGCAGCGACGGGCTCAAGAATAAGATGGTATGAGCATGGGCGGTATTTAGTCTGTTGTACATAGGGTCAATATGAGCTTGAACTAACTCTACAGAACTTCACAAAAATTAGCAATTACCTGAACTTATACAATGCAACCATAGTCAATCAGTTGTAAGCCTCCATAATTGGATGCAAATTGGTAGATTGCAATACCCTAACTTACATCACAGACTGGATGCAAACAACAGAATGGATGTTTCCCAGGAAAGGTAATCTACTTTTAATATAAATATATGCTATGGAAATTCTTGCTTGCCTTAGCAAGGTCTGGATCCTGCATCTAACTAATTGACCTTCAATTCTTTGGAACTGAGTTATAAAATTGTAATATTGCTTGTCAACCTTGGAAGAAATTAGACAATTGCCATCTCTAACAAATTTGAATACTCGAAATCCAATAATCTCTGGAACCACTAGTCTGACTTAATGACAGATTGTTTTGCATTTAGAACAAGAATTTTGGTCTTAATTAAGAATAGAACATGGGGAGGAGGCAAAGGAAAGGAGTGATAAGTAAATAATAAGAGTATGACTAGGGGATTAAAATCAACAAGGAAGATATAGAGGATCTGGGGGTGTTGGAGCAGCAGCAATTTAGTTGGGAAGAATTACTAAGAAGTAGAAGAAGGTGGGCTGAGCCCTGGTGGCATAGTGGTTGTGCGTGGGACTGCGGCCTACTGGGATGGAGGTTCAATTCCGGTTCCCAGGAGCAAAGGCTGGGCCTCCTACTCCCACCACCTGAGGGCAGTGATGCCTAAAAAAAATAAAATAAAATAAAAAAGAAGTAGAAGAAGGGCGAGCATGATGTTGGGGCAAGAGAACGGTAAAAGGAAATAAAATAATAAAGAGAAAGGTAAAAGGAAACTGAAAAAAAATCTAAGAAGCCAAGCTATGGATAGAGGTACAATCATAGGAGTGTACATATGCAAATACATTAATTGATTAATGTCATTGGGTGTGTTCAGTGAGATTGAGGAGGACTTTGTGAATCAGTTTTAGACACATGAACTAATGTTGGACATATGGGATTGGACAGCATTGGGTTGAGTTATTTTCATGATGTGTACTTATTCTTTATATAAAACTCTCCCTTATACATATGAGTTTCGGTGTATTTGTTTGCCTAGTTTACCCAGACCAACACAGCAACAATGACCAAAAATACACGAGCATTTGGTCTTGTGGAAATTTTTATTCTACTTAGAGGAAAAATACAATTAGCAGTATGGGTGTGTGTGTGTGTGTGTGTGTGTGTGTGTGTGTGTGTGTGTGTATATATATATATAGAGAGAGAGAGAGAGTTAAATTTCAATGAATACTATAACAAAATAATAATTATGAAGTGAGTAGGAGAATGTATTGCAATTTTCAATAGATTCATAAAGGAAGGGTAACTAAAAAGGAGGCTACCAACTGGACAACCTATTGTCTTGATGGAAAATATTCCCTAAAGAAGTAAAAGAGATCTGTCGTCTTTTATTTATTTATCTACTGACAGTTTTATATCAAACAGCTCAATAGTTCAAACAGCTCAATATTTCAATCAGGGCTATTGTTTTTCAACAGCTGTCATTTAATTTGGGCTGATCTAGCTTACCACTGTTTGTGTGGAGATAAATGTAATTAGAATAGACTGAAAGATAATGTGCAAAACCATGCCATAAGAAGGTTAGTAATTAAAAATCTGAAAGGGTGGTTTTATTTCTTGAGGAAATCATTCATACTTCTTTTCACAGTCAACTCCTCTGATTTTGCACTAGTTTACTTTTCTTTATTTTTTATTATGGATTCAAGTAAATCATATTTTATGTATTCACTACATTCTGCATCCAGATATTTTTCTATCCAGCATGTTATTTTCATCAACAAATATATGTTTAGGATAAAAGCATATTATGTATCATGTTAACACTGTAAAATCAACAAAATAAGTAATGCTCACATTTTGGGGTCCTTGCTAGTTTTATATCTCATGATCATCCTTGAACTAAGAATGGTTTAATTGTGCATTGTAAGGATGCCCCTAAATGAGTTCCTTTCAGGCTCAGTAAATTTAACTTCTTTAAAGCAGTTGCTATGTTACTTGGTATATCAAGACAACAGACAAACCAAACCTCAATGCTGTTGAGGAAATTTCAACTCGGTTTCTCTAAAGGACAGAGTGATCCTGTGGGTGTCGAAACTGTGCACCTTTGCTGGAGCGGAACACCTTGCCTTTCTTCATCAAAACGACCAGGGGTTCCCAACAACTATGCCTGCAGTTAGTGCTGTAAGGCATAACCCAATAAGCCACTATCGTCCTCTCTTTTTATAAATCTGGTTTTTAGGATAAGAAGATGAATGGAAGGCACAAAAGTTAAACAATCATAGTGTGAAAAAAGACCTAAAGAGTAAAAATGAAAAAAAAAAAAAAACAACCAAAACAGAAATGGTGGCAGAAGCTTCTATTATATGGAAAATAATAAAAAGCTAAACAAATTCATACCATGATTAGCTTTGAAAGCTTTGTACTTTCCAATTTCAAATATAAGGATTATAAAATAAAGATATGGAAATATTAAATATATGGCATTTCAGGACTTTTTTAAATTCTCTTCAGCTTCCAATGGCCCATCTCTAGTCCATAAGCTCTTGGCAGTTACATGGTTCAGAAGCAGTCATGACGCACTAAGTGACAGGTTTCACCTCAGGAACTATTGTAGGGAGGACACTGAACCTTGCAGTGTGTTTCTGTTCTATGCTGGATTCCAAGAGCCATAAGTGACTCCATAGTACATGGAAACAACTTTCTGCACTAAAATGTGTTTAAAATATTCAATTCTGAAAGTGTCTAGTTTTCTCAAGGATGTAGTTCTTTCAGAATATGTTTTACAAACAGAAGTTGAGAAAATCATGTTGGAAAAAATTCAATATTAATTTTATTGCTTCAAATATGTTTTAAGTTTCAATTAGAAACCCTTAAACAATTTGTGAATTTCTGCAAATATGCAGCATAGTGTTTAGTAAAATAATACAAAGCAAAATGTAAAATAAAAAGGTTTAGGAAGGGCTGAGTCCCAGTGGCTTAGTGGTTGAGTGCGGAACTGTTGCCCACTGGTTTGGTGGTTCAAGTCCAGAAACAGCTCTCCAGGAGCAAGACTGGGCCTCCAACTTCCACCAGAGGACAGTGATTTCCACCCCCCCACCAAAAATAAATATAAATAAAAAGGTATGTGAGACAATTGGAAAACAGATGTGTATTTAAGCTATTTTTTTTGTTGAAAATTTCTAATTCATAGACACTGGCTATTTAGACTATGAGCAAACATTGAAAATCTCTTTATTATGAAGAACATTACTTGAGAATGAAAATCATAATTTTAAAATGTATGAATCTAGCTAAAGAGATATATTTAACTCATTACACTTTTCTTTGAATACTACCAAACTACCATAGGCCATTTTTTTGTGCATCCAAGATATCTGTCTTCTAATACCACTTAATAAAATGCACCACTTCCAATAAAATTTTACGGTATAACGATAAAATCTTTATTAGGCATGTTGTAAAGAGAACAGTCTCTGATAAAGGACCCTATGCTTTATTAAGTAGAGAGGAAGATGAAAAAGACGAAAACCTTCTTGACAAGACGGTTGGGCACAGGGGCTGCAACAATGTCTTCAAGCATGGCCATGACTGTGAGGATGACCCAGGGCTGGGAAGGGTTTCTTCTCCTGTACATGGGACAGCTATGAGTCGGAACAAACTTGATGGCAACTAAAAATAGCAACAAAGTTTAAATAGAAAGAGAAAATTTACAGGATTCTTAAAGGAATACAAGTGTATCTTCACTTACGAATTTACTTATACTTTCCTTGCCTTTGAGAGTAAATTTCTGAAATTACTGACAAGATAATATAGTCAACTCATTTTCCTGTCTAACAACATAACAATTGCTTTGGAGCAAGCAGATGGTAAAAGAAAAAACTCATTGTTTTCTGATTTGGATTTCTCTTGGAGTTTCCACTTACCAATGAGAAAATGCAACATTTACATTACTTTTAACCTTCCAGCTACTTTCTTAAAATTAAATTAAAAAAACTGATTATTTAGAATCTCCTAATTTTAAAAAGCATTGATTTGTTATGCAAATTAAAAAGGGAAACTAGAGAGCTGGAGTAGAGTTTCATACTCTGAATCAGCTCCCTGGGGCCCTTAGATTACTTTGAGTTTTATTGAAAGTTTCATCAATTGCCTACTAGCCCTAATAATAAGGAACCTAATGACCATTTAAAATATAATTTCTTAGCGAATTATCTCCTAGTCTGATTTCTCCCTATTGCACTCTTTATAAACTAGGATTCATCTGGCTGATTTTTAAAAAATGTAATCATATTATTAATCTTTAAGTAAATGAAACCTTGTGTGAGCAGCATGAGAGTGTAAGAGTTACTTGTCTCCCTTTTAACAGAAGCCCCATATATGCCAATGGGGGAGAGGTGGTGGGGGAGGGGTGTAAGGCAGAGTGATTGAAAATTTCATTGCTTCTCTGTATTTCAATATAGGTTCAATAACAAATTTTAGCACAAGTTACAGTGTAAGTTTTGCATTGATCTCAAATAGCCCAAGATAAATTCTAAGTAAAGCTTTCTAGATTTTAAGAGCTGAGTACTTCAAAGAACTCAGGAAATAATGAGGGTCTATCTTATCTAGTTCCATAAAGGGTTGTGTACTCATTACATAAAAATTAAGAAAGTTACAAATATATAGCTAACTAAAATGATTCTTTCAACACTTGGTAAATATCATTTTCAAAATTTTTACTTTAGTAGAATACTATTTTAAGAAAAAGAAACAAAATAACTGTGTCAACTGAACCTATAGGTCAAATTTAAGAAATGTAAGTAAAAAAAAAAAAACAACAACAAAGCTTTGCTTTTACTTATAAAAATATTTTGTAGCAGCTGAGCCCCAGTGGCGTCGGGGTTGGAGGTTCAATTCCAGCTCCATGGAGCAAAGGCTGGGCCTCCTACTCCCACCACCTGAGGGCAGTGATGCCTAAAAAAAAAAATTGTAGCTGCTAGCTGTTGCATTAATTTCAACTCATAGTGTGTCTCCTCCACCACATGCTCACTCCTCACCCCGCACCCACATGCACAGGGCAGGAATTTTTCAGAGCGTGCTGAAGGTTATGGCCTCTAGAAGACAATCAGTCGGTGTGACTGGATCCTAAAGTCTCTCTGGATCCGTTGGATGCAGTTAATTTTTAAATACTAGTCTAGCATGGCATAAAGATTTGCAGTCTCAGAAATCTACAGAGCCACCCTCTTCCTCCCTATCGAGTTGTTACAAGACATTCAATGTAAGGACAGTGCTTTATTTTATAAAAGTTGCATTTATGTGTTTGTGCCACAAAGCAACTTCTCAATACAGTTACATATACCCATTCCAGATAACCCTTTAGATCTTTATTCCAAACATAAAAATAGTTGATGAGAGATTCAAAGACTGCAACATTTTCCTGGAATGGAAAGCCTCCTTTTACTCCCGGGAAGCAACAAGTGGCTTTGAATCGATGACTCTGTGGTAAGTGGACCCATGTGTAACTATTACTCCACTGGGACACCAAAAAATTTACCATTTCATATTGTGGTGGTCATGTGCTGATGCTAATTTCATGCATGAGATGTAGGGGTGGAGTCTGGCCTGTAAAGCTGGAGATAGCCATTGAGTAGCCAAGGAGGCCTCTGTGTGGACATGGCTTTCTCCTGAGACTTCTGGGAAATCTTGAGATATTTCCCTCATGGAGATGAGAAGTTGTCACCCCAGTTGTTGGGAGTTAATCACAGAGACAATAAATTACAGACAAGACAAAATGGCAGTGTCTAAGGAGCTGCGGGAGCGAAAGAAGAAGCCACAGGGCCTTCCCCTGATGGAAGCAGACCTCTGAAGCTGGAGAAGCCACATGGAGACCCCATGCCAGTGTGAGTTTCTTCTACCACCACTGGATGCTGTTGATGGACCCTGAGCCCTGGAAATGAGGAGTCATGAGGGGACCCCTGCCGGAGCCGGGACTCTGCACCCACTGACCTGTGACTTTGTGACTCAGAAGGAGACATATACACTGGTATGGGACATATGGGTCCCATTCCTCTTATATATAAATCTTACCCTTATATCCATATGCTTTTCTATGAAATTTGTCTAGTTTACCCAGACTAACACACATATTATTCCATTTATTTCTTTTTAAAAGAAAACTTTATCTCTTTTGAATTAGAAGATGTATGCATTTTTATTAATTTTTTTAGTCTTCTTAAGTAAGAACAAAACCTCCCTCCCAGCGAAATAAAACTCACTCAAAACCAAACTCCCTGCTTCTGAGTCTGTGACTGCACACAGCGGCCAGAGGAGGATATCACGGAGCTGTCCCTACAGGTTTGCAAGCCTGTAGCTCTTCAAGGGAGGAAAAAGAGTCCTCTTTCACCAGCCGAGTGTCTGGTGACTCCAAACTGCTGAGCTTGTGGCCAGCACTATGTCACCAGGGCTTATCATGAAATTTTTACTATGTTAAAGTATAATATGCCTCTTATATTTGCCTTTATGTTTAATAAAGGAAGCCTTTTCTCTTCATGGATTCCATATTCTCCCCTTACAAATTTGATCCCCTCCATTGGATTTGCTGTTATTCAAAATTTTCAATTTTATTTGTCCAGCTTTGTGACTCTGAAATTGTGCCTTCAGCACTCACACGTTTCTGCTTCTCAGCGAGGACAGTGCCCTGGGTCCTGACTGGGACACATATAGTGCTCTCGCTTGAAACAACCATAAACCCTGCCGACATGTTTGTCTGTTTGCTTGTTTGGGACAACCTCTTCAGAATGTCCTCTTGAGAATTTTAGTTCCCACAGCCCGGATCCCTTGAAATCAGCTTTGGCATAGGCCACATGCAGATCTTTACCAACTTTTTTTGTATAAAGGTAGACAATTCTAATACCTGGGATTCTGGGCAGACTTGTTTTGTTAGAGGCTTTATTTTAGGAGAGTTTATGCCTGTAAGTCAGAGTTGGAACCATTTTCAATGCTTCTACACAGTGTTCCCAGAATAAAAATTAGCCAAATCTGATGCTCTCAACTATGTTAACATGGAGGAAAAATACATTTTAAGTTTATTAACATTTTGTGTTAAATGATCCAGTAATTGAATAGTACCATCACTGCCTTTTCTAAAAAAATGTTTGGTTTCCAATTCAGTTACAGTATGAAGGAGACCCCAAGCTTCAAGCATAACTGAAGGAAAACATTTACTCAGTCTTGACTAGAAAAGGACAGGACAAAGACATGTCCTATGAGAAAGACCATTAACAGGTGTCATAACGGTGCCCAAAGGTTTGGGGAGATTCAGGGCCTAAAAAGGACTAGGGAGAGCAAAAGCAAGTGTGACAAAAACATTTTTGCACCATATCAGTGCATCATAATTACAGCTAGGAATACAAAAGAGTAAACACAGCCAATGATTGGGACACATAAATATTTTAAGTAGAAAATCTGACCTTCCAATGAAGGCATGACTTACATATAAGCAATCCCAGAATGATTGGCAATCTCTGTCAGTCAACTACACAGCGAGGCAAGCTAAGGATAAGACACTCCCTGAATCAGCAGAAGGGTAGAGCCCTCTCCTTGAGGGGAATAGTATTTACATTCCTGGTTAAAGAACAAACCAAAAAACTGAGCTCCGTGTCCCAGAGTTGATGTAGATTCATAGGGAGTCTAGAGGGAAGAGTAATTGCTCTGCAAGTTTCTGTGGCTAGAAGTTTCTAACTGTGGGCCTTGCGTATACCAACCCAACACACAACCACTTTTCCACTAATTCACCTGTGGAGCTTTCATCCACGTGGGGGTTCTGAACAGGGAGTTGGGCTTTTACTGTTATCCATAATCTACTGGACACTAGATGTTTATACTCTTTCCTCTAGCATAGTAGTAGACATTCCAACAAATTAAGGAAATTTTTGTTTGCTGGTATAAAAATAGGAATATTTGCCGAATAACAAAGTCACCTATTTGATTTTCACTTCACCTGGTCAAATATTTAGATAAGTTAAAAAAAAATCACAACTCTCTAAAATTAAAAAAAAATGTTCACACACATACACACACAAACCCCTACACATTAACTCCTTTTGGTTCTTTTCCTTGATTCTTTTGATCCCCTTTCAAAAAGCCCCTAAATATAGGATTCAAGAAAAGGGGACTTTGTTACCCATTCATTAAAAGTGAATTTGCAATCATTTTGAACTAAGAGAGTAGAGTAAGAATTCAGTTTTGTATTGCCCAAGTCCTAGTTGTGTAGTTGTTATGCATTTGGTTTGCAAATCTGCATAGGCAGCTTCTGGAAACCACCAGCTACTTGGAGGTAGACAGCCTGGGCTTTGTACTCCCATAAACAGATACAATTCATAAACCTACAAGAGATTGCTATGAGCCAACATGGACTAACTAGTTTAAAAATTTTTAAGTCTTAGTCCTAGGGGTGGGGGGAGGGGACCCCCCAAAAAGAAAAAAAAAGTCTTGGAAACCCTGTCTTAAATGGTCATTGTGGTAGTTACATAGTCTTTTGTCATTTTGAGAGGATTAAAAGTGAAGGGATGGAGGCTAGTCTGGTAAGCAGCTGATGACCTCATTGCAGGGGCTAAGGAGATAATAGCTCACTGGAGGAGGGACACGTGCTTACTCCCTGGGACAAATTTCTGAAGAGAAGCCACATGCAGCTTCCCTGATGCAACCACAGCCTTGAGAGCTGGAGGAGTCATGTGGAGACAGATCCCAGCCAGAGCTGAGATGCTTCCACTGTCACTGGATCCACAAAACTTCCCATGCACTGGCCTGTGATCTTCATGCATTTGCCATCATTGCATGTGTTTCATGAGACTGAAGAGCACTTTCTAGATTGGTATGGGACACATGGGCTAATATCAGACTTATGGACTTGATCTAAACTGGGTTGGGATGTTTTCTCAACATTCAATTTCTCTTTTATACAAAGTTCTTTCCTATACATGTATGAGTATCTATGAATTAGTTGCTCTAGCCTAACCAGACTAACACAGTCACCAATGGTTGGAACAGGCTCAGTGACATTGAGTGTATTTTCCCCCTGTGGTAATACTTTGTCAGAAAAATTAATACTAGACTAGTTCCAAGAAGTTGGAGATTAAAGATGCCTCAATTGTCGAATTCTTTCAAGATATTATTTTGACCCATTCCCTCCACCACCCCACTCTTCCAATGATTATATTTCTTCATGTCCCTGGGTCCTATAATTTGCTGTATTGTCTCACAGACACCCACAAAATTTAAGAAAAGGTCTCACTTGGTGATAAGTGTCGTTTACTCCCAAATCCGAAGGTCAGGCAGAACCCAATGCAGGGTCCAGATTGAGAAGTTAAAACTCTTCTGAGGTCACAGTAACATTTGCTTTTACCAAAGATCATTCAGGGAATAGAGGTATGACTTACTAGGCAAGGTGATAGGTGTAAAAACTATATTGTGATAAATATATATATACCAGTATAATATAGATACCAGTATGTATATATATATAGGTATCTATATAATACATACCAGTTTGTATAATTAGTAAAAATATACTATATCCATATTTATAATCCACATATATTATATATAAATATATATATAAGCTTAGGGGAAAAATAATTGAATCATACATAATTGGCCAACTGTAGTTTAAAACTCAGTCTTAAAAATGTCCCCAAGGAAATGTGGAACAAGATTTTGTTTACGCCCTCAACTAAAATCCTTTTAAAAATCTACCTTAATACTTCTTTGTATAGTAGAAAATACCCACCAAAGTGAGATTATAAACACACTCATAGAGTACAGAAGTATAACTCCGGGACTCCAAACTGGTTCATTATACATAAGGAACTGTCGATTGAAAGGCTGTAATAATCAACTACATCTCAGGCCATTCCTGCCTCCCCCTGACAATACCCCATTCATACTCAAACTGACTGTCCCCTTGCTCTGAACTTTCTTGAGGAAAAAGCATGATATCAAGTTTTCCTTGTTGCATTACCCATTTATTAATTGCCTTACTTTTAGCAATTATTTCTAATTTCTGCCATTTGCCATTAAACTTTATCCAAACATTTCCACTGCCACAAGGACATCTGGTTCAGTTGCTGTACAACTCCAGATTGTGATATTAAGACCAGTCTAGCAACTGTTTCTCGCAGTCCATTCTTGTTGATGTTGAGCGGAATTATATTGGCAGAAAATTAGTGGACTATCTCAATTATGAAGCAGATGACAATATTAATGGTCAACCCCAGATTTGCCAGATAAGGAGAAAGTCCAATTTTAACCCATTGGGTCCTCAGGAATTCTAGCATACAGGTTTGGTTGTGTACTTACAATCTATTCCTAGGATATCACCCCTGTTTTATGGCATTTGTAGCTGCATCTTTTTTGCTGATCAGAGTATCTAGCAGAAAAAAAATGCAATTTTAGGTGATGTGGGGGACAAATTGTACATCAGAACTAGCATCCTCATCTGTGAAATGTAGGAATCTAGGTGGTCAGTTGCTTATCTTCAAGCATTTAGTAGCCATCTAGCTGAGAAACAATAAAGTCCACATGGAAGACACACTCTAGCCAGTGTGATCATGAGGTGGGATCAGGTATCAGGCATCAAAGACCCAGAACAAAAAACCATACCAATGACAATGAGGGAGAGTGCAGAAGAGAGACCCAGGGCCCAACTGTAGATAATTGAACATCCCCTTACAGAAGAGTCACAAGGAAGAGATTAGTCAAACATGGTACAATATAGTACTGATAAAACATACAACTCTTCTCCAGTTTTTTAACGCTTTCTCCCTCGCACTATCATGACCCCAATTCTGCCATACAAATTTGGCTAGACCACAGCATGTACACTGGTAGAGTTAAGAATTGGAAACATAGGACAGATAAATACCTTAGGAACAATAATGAGAGTAGCAATACCAAGAGGGCAAAGGGGAAGGTGGGGGGTAGAAAGAGGGACCAATTACAAAAATCTACATATAACCCCTTCCATGGGGGATGGGCTATAGAATAGTGGGTAAAGGGAGACATTGGTCCGTAAGATGTGAAAAAATAATAATAATTTATAAATAATCAAGGGTTCATGAAGGAGGAAGGGAAGGGAAGGAAGGGAGGGAATAAAACTGAGGACATGATACCAAGGGCTCAAGTAGAAGGAAAAGGTTTTGAAAATGACAATGGCAATATGTGTACAAATGACACCATGGATATCAGTATGGATTGTGATAAGAACTTTATGAATCCCCAATAAAGTGAACTTTTAAAAGAAAGAAAAAACAAAGCAAAACAAAGGAAATGTAGGAATCTATTCAGTGTTGACTGCAAACACATAAACATTCTGGTATAAAAGTCAGTCCCCCAGACCTCGATCTCCCCCATTTTGGGTAAAAATTGTTTCAATAGCCCTTTCCAGTTCTCTATCAAATCAGTAGCTTAAGGGTGATATGCAACATGGCATGCCTACTTAATTTGATATTTCCTGGCCCACTGCCGCATTCTGGGGATAAAAACTGAGGGTGTTAACATATCCCCTTACTGACTCCAATACACTCTGATTCAGTTGTGGGAGAGGGAGGTCTTCTGATAGCCAAAGATACACCCATTATATTTCTGTACCGATGTCCATGGATCCATCCCTACACAGGTATTCCTTTAAGAATCCAGTTATCATTTGTATTATATCAACTATATAGCCAAACCATTGGCCACTTTCACAAACCAGTAAGATTCCCAGCATATGGATTGTCACCATAGGTCACTTCTCTTGTCATGACTAGGGAAATAGCATGTTACTCAGCCTGCTCAGCTGAATGAACCTTGCCCTCTTCAGTTGAGGTCTTGCCGTCCTCTCATCTTGACACATCACCTTTTCATGGCAGAGGCTGTCCATGCAGCCTGGGCATGATCAACCTTTCTTTTGCCAGGTGACGAGAAGGTACAATCCGTCCCATAAGATCCTTGGGCATTTTAACATACAGCTTCAGGGTTATGATTGCTATCTCTTGCTGCAGGCGCTGTCATTTGTAAACCCAGTTATGTGATGTTGGTCAGTAGAAAGTTGTTTATAGAGCATTCTGTCTGTATCAATGGTCCTTTCAGTTTCTTGGATAGTTCTAGGGTAGGATCTCATGGGAAAGGAGGCTACCTGTTTGTGGATATGGGTACTGCCTTCCATTCCCCAAGTAGCTAGTTCCTATAAGAACCATTTCCATTATTTGGAACAACACCTTCTTTAATTGAGCTTTTCTCTGTCATTGCTCATGATATGTTGAGCACCTCAAGTTTCATGATGACTGCATATCTTTCTGTCATTGAAGCAGTCTCAAGCACTGCCCACTAGCAGACAAGAAATTGCCTTTCATAGGATGTGTATTGGGTTGCAGTTTCTACAATGCCCTAGGCGAGAAGATGTCAACAGTCATCTTCCTGAAGCTCTCCCAGTGTTTTGCCATGAGCTTCAGCCCACATAAGCCCGTTTAATGGACATGTTCAAGATCTGTTTTGAATGTTGAGCACAAGGACCGAGAGGCAAGGGGAAAGACTGCATCCTTCAGCTCATACTGGGGCTGCTGCTGCTCAGTTTCCCATTCAAATAGCATTTTCTCTTGGGTGACTTTATGGGTGAGAGGTAACATTATCCCCAGGTCTCAAAAATAATTCCTCCAAAATGCAAATTGTTCTACCAAATGCTGGAACTCTTGATTAGTGTTGGAGGTGTGTTTTGACAATCACTTGTTCTTGGTGATCTTTCTAATGTCACAAAAGTGACTCCTATCCAAGTTCTCAAGAAGTTCACCATTTCATCCAGGGCCTGGGACTTTGACTGGATGTATTGATCATGTGATCCCCGACGGTCCTCAAATTGGCCTTGGAATATTATTCCATCTTAATATTCACATATGATCAGTGAACTTATATTATTCTCATTCATCTTGATATCTTGCACCAAATCCAAGTCTCTTCTAAATCAAACCATGACAGAAGGCTAGATAATTTAAATCGTTGTGGCAAAGAAGAGAAAGTACATAGTGATCCTTCCATCATGAAAGCAAACTGTGCCTGTTTTCCCATTTGGGGATGGAGAAAAAGACATTTGCAAGACTATTCTCTAAGTACAAGCTTTCTTTAACAGGCTGTATTTTCTGCACTGTCAATAATCTGTCAGGAATATCTGAAGCCACAGGTGACTGAACTTTATTTAAACCTCAGTCATCTACTGTCAACCTCTATGAGCCATCTGACTTTTTCACAGGGCATACAGGAATGCTATAAAGAGAATGTGTTGGCATCAATATGGCAGTTTTTGCATGACTTTAATCAAAGTAGCAAACTCATTTTGCCTATCAGGTATCCTACACAATTGTGGACTAACAGTCTGAGAAAGTTCTGAGAATTGCAATGGTTCCCATTTAGCAAGATTAGTCAATATTGACCTAATGGCAAATATAACGTGTCTTCAATTTATTGTTATTATTATTATATCCAGCTATCATGACATTGCTTTTGGTACAATGTGGGGACACTTGTATTATTTTGGGGGTGTAATCCATATTGAAATATGAAATCTTTTATCTTATCAATATGTTTTTAAGTCATAACTGCCAGAAAACAAGGTTGTGTCATATGCATATCACAGATTGTTAATATGTCCTCCTTCAATTTTGATGCCTTCTTACTTGTATAGTGTAATATCTCAGCATATTTAGTCAACATTCAGATTAAATAAATATGGTGAAACACTAGAACCTAGATGCTCAACTTTCCTGAAACTAAACCATACACTACCCCCATTGTTTATTTTTAATCATTTTATTGGGGACTCATGCAACTCTTAATCACAATCAAACACACACCCATTGTATGCAAAGTGCATTTGTACATTTGTTGCCATTATCATTCTCAAAACATTTTATTTCTATTTAAGCCCTTGGTATTAGCTCGTCACTTTTCTACTCCCTCCCCACTTAACCCTCCCTCAGGAAACCTTGATAATTTATGAATTATTATTTTGTCATACCGTACACTGTCCTATATCTCTCTTCACCACTTCCCTGTTGTCCACACCCCAAGGAGGAGGTTATATGTAGATCCTTTTACTCGGTTCCCCCTTTCTACTCACCTTTCCATCACCCTCCCAGTATCACCCCTCTCACCACAGGTCCTGAAAGGACCATCTGTCATGGATTTCCCATGTTTCCGGTTCCTATCCATACCAGTGTACATCCTCTGGTCTAACCGGATTTGTAAGGTAGAATTCAGCTCATTATAATGGCAAGGAGGAAGCATTTAACTGGAGGAAAGTTGCATATTTCATCATTGCTACACTGCATCCTGACCTGCTCATCTCCTTCCTGTGACCTCTCCATAAAAGAATGTCACTTCATCTACAGATAGACTTTTGGTCTCTAATATGTACTTCCCCTCACTTATAATGATATAATATTTAATTTTTTGATGCCTGATGCCTGATTTCTTCGACACCTCATTATCAAACAGGCTGGTGTATTTCTTCCATGTGGGTTTTGTTGCTTCTGTGTTAGATGGCCATTTGTTTCCATTCAAGCCTTTATGACCCCAGGTGCAATATATTTTGATAGTTGGTACCTTTAATATTACAATATCAGGGGCAGGAAGTATTCCCCAATTAGATATAATAAACATATCAATAATATATTCAAGTAATGAAGAAGCAACAAATTCATTTAAATTTCCTATTTAAACTTCCCGTTCTCATAAAAATCTTTCCCTTAGTGCCATGGGAGATTTCATCTTCATATGCCTTAGTTCTAAATTTAAGCCCCTTTAATAATTTCTTGGCAATGTTTGAGATTGCAGTACACTGGGCTCCTGGTCCTGTGTCTTGCTATCATGTTGCATGCCCTTAGCGTTTCACCTTGATGTGGTGGGGTCAGATTGGGCCAATTCCCACATTGTGCTTCCAGTGTGGTCCCCTGTAGGGATCTGGGTCAGTGAGGGATGGTGTGTCTCATAGTAGTCCTCTCTGTGCATTGGCTGCTTTGAGCAGGGATATTGTCCTCAAGGTTTGGTGAGTCAGGATGTGCTATAAAGGGGAAGGAATAGAGAAGAGCACATCTTTGTCTTTCTTAATAAAATTCAAATTCAGTGTCATTCGGTCAATTCTGACTCAAAGCTACTCTATAGAAGAGAAGAGAATGGCCTCTGAGGGTTTCTGAGGCTGAACATGTACGTACAAGATTAACGAGTCTTCTCTTTCTGTCATGGGACAGCTGAAGGGAGTGGATTGACAACTTTATGGTTAGCATGAACTCTCAAAAAATCCAAGTCTCCTCAGAATAATCAAATTAATGAGATTTTATATAAACAATTGAATCCAAAGTAGTCGTGTAACTTCTCTTCTTTACTAAAATCTTCACTATTTGTGGCAGTCATGTGCTTATGTTAATTTTATGATTGAAATGTAGGGGTGGAGTCTAGCCTATTAATCTGAAGATTGAGTAGCCAATGAGGCCTCTATGTGGGCATGGATTTCTCCTGAGACTTCTGGGAAATCTCATGATATGTCCCTCGTGAAGATGAGAAGCTATCTTCCCCAGTGGTTGGGAGTTAGTCTCAAAGACGATGAATCATGTACAAGACAAGATGGCACAGTCCAAGATGTTGGAGGAGCTGACGGAGCCAGACTTCTGAAGCTGGGGCAGTCACATGGAGACCTCTGCCAGCAATGAGTTTTTTCTAGTGCTGATGGACCCTGAGCCCTGAAAGTGAGGACCCATGTGGAGACCCCTGTCAGTGCCGGGATTCTGCACCCATTGACCTGTGATTTTGTGAGTCTGAAGGAGATTTTATAGACTGATTTAGGGCATATGGGTTAATATCGGACTTATATGACTTTGAACTGGACTGGACTGGGATGTTTTCTCAATGTTCTGTTCCTCTTATATATAAACCTTTCTTTTATATCCATATGCATGCCTATGAAACTTGCTCCTCTAGTCTACCGGGACTAACCCATGGTATCTTAGGAGTGGGGTACTAGAGGAACAAATCAGAAAGATGGAAAGTAGATGTATGTTTGACTTGTGCCTCGAGATATTGTTACTTCTTTGGCTAGCCAGAAGTCAGATATGCCCTTGCAATTTACTGAGTTATTTTCTGGAAACAATGTTGGAAGTTAAGGTTTTGATTACTTTGTTTGGATGCTGTCTTTGGTTGTTCCTATATAAAATGGATACTGTTAATGTATATCTTGAGCTCAGGGGTGGGGGTGACATTTGAGTTTCTCAGAGCCTGTTCTGTTCAGGGACAATGGTTAAGAAGGGCAGAATGCCTGACCCAAAACATAGATCTATTTTGATCCCTCCAGAGACCTAATTCCATGTTTTTGTGGAAACAGTAGTTTTTACATAAAGATATAGATAAGCTTAATAAGTATTTAACTTGACTTTTAAGAATTAAGTTTAATTTCTGACTATGCTATTTGTACTGATTTCTTATGCCTATTTTTGTAAATATAAGGATGTATATAAATGTTTATTGGGAAGTATGAAAAGAGTTTGCAAATCCAGTTACCACAAGCCAAGCATTGACCTCTAGAGGGTTTAAGACTTAGCATCAAAGACATCTCTGAAGAGGTTAACCCCTCCTAGTGCTTAGATGGGGTTAGGCCACACGGAAAGACTTTTTTGAAGAAAGCAGCCACACCCAGTCTTTCAGAGTACTCAGGATACTTGTAGTCTGAATGAAAGTCAAACTGACCCATAAAGAAGGAAAGAGTCTATTTCCTTGGAAAATCCTGACTAGTGATATCTTCAGAAGCGAAGGAATATGGAACCATGAAGATAACTCCTCTCTGGGTCTGAATGTTAAAGGAAAACTTGTGGCAGGCTGAAATGCTTGTTAGGTGACCACCCAGATTTACTGCTTGTCAGTGAAAGCAGGAGAAATGCAGAAATAAAGAGCTGGGTTGACTTTGGCCACTGACAGTCATGGACATTGTTCAAAAGAAGTAGAGAATACAAGAGTGGGTTGACTGGTCTGAAGTTCATGACCTAGCATGAGAGAGCTAGGCATGTTGTGAATTTGTTGGGTCCTTGGTCTAAGGGGAAGGCGACCAATGGCTACCATGGTGATGCTAAGTGAAACAGCCCACATTGAGTTGACCAGAACCTGACCAGAGGAAGAGAAGCGATTTAAGTCTGTGAACTGGTACATATCATTGTTGACTTTATGGATGGCCGGTGCTGATTTGACTTTGCTAATGGACGCACACTTCACAAGTTTCCAACTGGAATGAAGATTCTTCACGTTGAAAGATATGTTTTTCCCTAGAGCACTGAGTTGGTGTAATTGGGCAACATATAAATTAGATACCCAAAATGGGGGAATGAAGGCATGAGGCGATTGACTTGCAAATTCTTATAGGTGGTAGAATATATATTCATAGGATTATAGGATCAAGGTGTAGTTATTTTGTAACGACCATTGGAAGGCACAGGATATCTTTTGTTGTATTCACTTATAGAATGTTATTTTAAAATGAGGGTGACACATGTTGAATTGTATGCATTTTAGTTTTATTCTGTTAGGTATTGACATGATTTTATTGTTTATTTGAAGGCTATATACAGTTGCGGAGTTATGTGAAAGTATAAAATTAACAAAGGGTGGTCTGTGGCAGTCATGTGCTTATGTTAATTTTATGATTAACATGTAGGGGTGGAGTCTAGCCTGTTAATCTGGAGATAGCCATTGAGTAGCCAATGAGGCCTCTATGTGGACAAGGCCTTCTGGGACTTCTGGGGAATCTCGCGATATTTTCCTCGTGAACATGGAAAGCTATCTTCCCCAGTGGTTGGGAGTTAGTCTCAGAGACAATGACTCATGGACAAGACAAGATGGCAGAGTCCGAGAAGCTGGAAGAGCCAGCAGAGAGTCCATACGGCTTTGCCCTGAAGCCAGACCTCTGAAGCGGGGGTAGCCACATGGAGACCTCTGCCAGCGATGAGTTCCTTCTGCTGTTGATGGACCCTGAGCCCTGAAAGCGAGGAGCCATGTGAAGACCCTGCCAGTGTCGGGATTCTGCATCCACTGACCTGTGACTTTGTGAGTCGGAAGGAGACTTTATGGACTGATTTTGGGCATATGGGTTAATATCGGACTTATGACTTTGAACTGGACTGGACTGGGATATATTCTCAATGTTCTGTTCCTCTTGTATATAAACCTTTTCTTTATATCCATATGTGTGTTGTTCCTCTAGTCTACCTGGACTAACACACTATTGTTGGTCTGACATGCTAAAAACGTAAGTCAGTGTTATGTGTAATGAAAAGGGCAAGTTGATTATATATAGTGTATTTTTATTAGAAGTCAACTAGTACACAGTTTTTCATTTGGACAGATCCAAAGAACTGGGTGGACAAAGTCCTTGATTTAGGTGGATGTGGAATCCCATCATTTTGTCCTTCACATGACTCACCACTGCTCTTCAGTCTCCTATCCAGGCAGCAATACCAAGACCCTTGTTGATTCTTTACTGGGGCTTTCCTCCAAGCTGTGACCCTTTAAATCATTTTTTTTAATTTTTGAATATTGAAATTAAAGTTTCATAATGTTTTCCTGTAATCTTAGTAAAGTTTACTGAATGCTACAATGTACTTTGCATTTATAAAAATTTTTCCTTTGCTTTGAAGGAATGTCTTTCATAAAATTAAACATATAAAATTAATCAAACTAGAATAAATATTTAAAATATATCTTTCCCTGTGTTCGACATATGGTTGTTACTTAACTATAATGTGTTCACTCAGGTAGCCTAGAGAAACAAATTCATAAATATACATATGTATATGAAGGAAAGGTTTATATACAAGAGGAATGGAACATTGAGAAAGCATCCCAACCCAGTCCAGTCCAAGTTCATAAATCTGGTATATTAGCCGATACCAATGAATATGTTCAATACCAATCCATAAGTCCTCTTCAGACTCACGAGGCACCTGCAATGACACCAGGACAATCACAGGCCAGTGGGTGTAGAGTCTTGTGTATCTAGTGGTGGCAGAAGCATCTTAGCTCTGGCAGGGGTCTCTCTGTGGCTTCCCTATCATCTCAGAGCTAGCAAGAGTCTCCACAAGGCTTCTTCAGCCACAGAGGTCTAGTTCCATCAGACCATCTGGTTCCATCTAAGCCCATGGTTAGGGGCTTCTCTTGCTCCTTCAGTTCCCAGGACTCAGGGTCTATCAGCGTGCTGCCTTCTTGTCTTGTCAGTAGTGCAGCTCCAAGGAAGTGAATCTATAGTCTCTCACTTCTAATGGGAAATATCTCGAGCTTTCCCAGAATTCTCAGAGAAAACCATGCTCACCCAGAGGTCTCATTGGCTCTCTCCAGATTGGCCGGCTAGACCCCACCCCTACACTCTAGCCAAATTGGCACCAGAGTACATGACTGCCACAGACATGGTCAATTTTACAATAATATCATTCAAAACTACGAAATTAACTTAAGATGAATAGAACTATAATTTATTGGGTTGAATGATATGGAGACAGTTTTGTATACATACATACGTATTTCCTTCTTTTTAAAAATTTGAATGTGTGCTTTAAGTTTAAAGAAATCGAGAGTACATTATTGAATGATCTATCTTCTCCTAATTTCTAATTAATGATTTGAGAGTCATTTATCTTTCCAAAACTAAGTGAACATTTATCATTTCCCAAAAGAGAAAATAGCTTTGTGTTCTATTTATCCTTGCCAACTTCTCTAATAACATTCAAAGTCACCCATGCTATTTCAATGATAATAAATAATAGAACTTTATGTTTTAGATATGGTAGAATTCAAAAAAAGATAAAGGCTGGTTTCTACATTACTATTGTATCTGATGTCGAAAAATAACATATTACTATGTTTAAAGTATACAACCTCATTCATCTTAGACTTTCACAAAAGCTATGGATACAGATCTGTCACTCTTTCTGACAGAGAACTGACAACATGACTATCCCACAGAATGATGAAACGCTAATGCAATCGGAATTTCTAATCTCCAAGCAATCGCATATGCCTTCCTTGAAGCTCTGCCCGGGAGTGTTTCCACCGAGAACAATGTTCAAACTTTTCATTGCAGCATTCAAAACCACTTAAACTCACAGCGTTTTAGATATCCATATTTACACTAAAATAGAAAGTCTAGGGTTGAATTCATTCGGGGGATCCGTGAGCCTCAAAACAAAATTATAGCACACACTTACTGTCTTGAAAATTTAATGCTCATGGATGCAGATCATTGGTTTATATACAGTTTGCTTTAGCATTCTTGTTTCTTCTGGGATATTGTGGTTTTGTGGGACATTATCATTAAATGAAAAAAGGGGCAATAATCCTGTGGTATTGTTAACAGAAATGTGTGTGAGTGCATATGTGAAGACATGTGTGTGTATGTTCGCTTTTCTATATAACTGTCATCATGTAGAAATTGACTTTCTCAATATATTAGGTGGTAGAATTTGGAATTTTTGCCCTCTTTGAGATCATTAAAATAATAATGAACTATATTCAATGTCTACTAAAACATATACTATTAAATTCATGCTATTATGTTTCTATCTTCCATGCATATCATACTTGAAAGTTATTTTAAAATATGCCTTTTAAATAATTATACAAAATCAAAATGAAAATTTTTATATAAAAAACTCTCATTTTCTCAAGATATCATTCAGAGTTAGTGCTATCTTTATATTCCAAAGCAAGTTAACAATGCAACTGTCAGAATATGTTTTCTCCCCTATAAAATATCACTTAGTAAATATTTCATGCTTTGAGGGTCAAGCCATCTTCAGTACATTTACCAGACTCTTTCAATTTAGTATGATATTTTATAATTAAGGATTATAAAAAATTAATATTATCTCATTCAAAAAATTTTAAAGTAGGCAGTGAATTGGAATTGATCTAAGGTCACTAGTGCATGTGGACCATTCTGGTGAAGTTAAAATTGTTTAATCTAAATATTCTTCATCAATAATAAAGTGGCTGTGCATAATTCATACATTTCTCATGAACATTTATGCATAATACACAGGGTTATTGTGCCAAACCTATCAATTATTTCAGCATATGATCAAGGTGGCACATATTTTTGCATTGTCAAAAAGGTTGATTCAAAAAATTGACAAAACACCAATGGAAATGCTTCAGCAAATGGATATAGCACTGGAAGTTCCCATTGATCTATACCCAAAATATATGAAAGAAAGCTTTATGACAAGCTTATGGAAAAATATCTATATTTGGTTCCATTCTGAAGAAAGATGATCAGGCAGTAAGTGGAAATTACTGAACAAAATCACTGATACTTCATGCAAGGTAATTAAAAGATTGTTGCAGCACTATACTGACAGGGTGTCTCCAGAATTTCAAAAAAGAATTAAGAATATTCAGTAGAGACTCAGAAGAGAATCTGTCATAAAGGATACCATTGAAGAAGTAATAGTGATCGTGGCTGTAAGCAGGAAATACCTGAAAGATGTATACCTGCATTTTATTAACTGCATGAAGGTATTTTACTGTGTGGATCACAATGAGTAACATTTTGACAAATTGAAATTTCAGCCCATTTAATTTTACTCATGCGGAACCTGGAAATGCACCTAAACAACTGTTTGAAAAGAAAAATGAGAGAGCACTTGGATCAAAATCAGAAAAGTATTTGTGCAGGGTTATATTATTTCATCATACTCATTATGCATGATTAGATATGAATTCGAGAAGTTGGACTGTATGAAAAAGAACACTGCATGGTGATTGAGGGAGGACTCTGACCACCTGTCATGTAAAGGTGACATCGTTTTGCTTTGTGGAAGGGGAGATGACTAATCAAGATCAAAGAATGCAACCCTCAGTATGGATTATACCTAAAAATAAAGAGAATTTTTAAAAAATGTTTCGAAGTACCTGACCAGAAAATAAAATCATGATTAACCAAGAAAACAATGACGTGGTCAATGCATTTGGAAATTTTGCTATAATGATCTACTTAAAGTGATCAAAAAGTACAGATAGAGGCTTCAAAGATTTTAATATGCTACTCCTAAATCATCCTATATTCATTTGCCTTATATGCATATGGAACATGAACAATTAATAAGAAGGACTGAAAAAGAATCTGTGCATTTGAATGATGGTGTTTGTGAAGATTACTGATTGTGCTGTTAACTAATAGATGAATGAACAAGTTTGTCTTAGAAGAATACAGCCAGCATTCTCCTTATAAGTGAGGAAGGCAAGGCTTGGTCTTACATAATTTGAGCATCCTATCAAGAACAGTCTTTGGACAAGGATTTTATGGTTGGAAAAAATATAGGGTCAACGAAGAATAGGAAGGCCTTCAAGTAGATGTATTCATATAGCAGTTATGACAGTAGGTTTCAGTATTGGAAAATTTCTGAGGATGCTATAAATCTAGGTAGCATTTCCTTCTAATAATAGAAATAGCAATATTCACACTGGACCATAGTAGAGGAAAATTGAGTAAGCTATATAACTGAAAAATTATTGAAATTAGAACATAACTCACACCATTGTCATGGGCTCATTAACATAACAAGAAAGGGTTCAGGCAGCCATTTTTTTCACAAGTAAGGCCAGTCCTGATCAAGACTTTGGGTAGAAATTTTGGAGAAGAGTCTATTTTGTTTTATAATCTATATTCTTGCACATGTTCCTCTTATCTAAGTCAGCATCCTCTCACATGTATTGAGTCAATAAAAGTTTATGTTTTATTGCTGGGCATCACCTTTCTCTTCTAGTATGTATTATATAGTTTTCCATTTTGAAATCAATTTTATTAATATATAAATTAGATAGAATAAAGCATATATATTTTAGTGATAAAACTATATTTACCCAGTATTCTGTTTTGTAATTTAAAAAGTGTTTGTAGATGTCTGTGTTAGGCGGGGTTCTCTAGAGACACAAAAGCAGGGACTCTTGTATGTGTATGTACACAGAAAGAGATTTCTATCAAAAAAGGGCCCACACAGTGGTTTTCACACCAGTAAGTTAGTCCAGTTCTGCTCAAGTTTATGGGTCAGAGGCTGAAGGTTTCTCCTGGATCCTGTAGATGAAGGGGATGACGACAAACAAAAAGCAGGAAAATTATTCAGGAAGAACACAGACTGGTAGCTGCAGAGCTAAATTTATCTGAGATTGGTGGAGTGAGTCCACCCTATTCTGTGTGCTGACAAATGCAAGATCCCGCAGTGGGCAGCTAGCCTCCAAACACAGTAAAACTATACTTCCTCAATTGTGCCGAGACTGTGACCTAAGTGCTTAGCCAAGCAGTTAACTAATCAAACTATACTGCACAGAAGATCCCATCATGGATCTAATCAAACTAAGTTAGGTCATACTGTGGAAAAATACTGGGTCATTCAAGATGATATAAATTCTCTCAAAGTATCATTTGCCCTAATTTAATGGGTTGTTCTATTTTTTCATAATTCATTTGCAATTTTTCTTAATAAATCTTTAAAAGAAGCTTTATTGCAGTACCATATGTTGAAAATATGTCCTCCCAATCTGTGAATATATATTTCAAGAGTAGTCATTTATAAATTTTTTGTTGAATTTCTTATAATTTTCTTTAATCATTAGTGCTTTCTGTATCTTTCCTTAGAAATATCTCTACCACAAGATCTTAATCTTGCTGCTTCTTGTAAAAATTTATATCTTCTAGTAGTTTTATAGTTTTAGCTTTTATATTAGATCTATGATTTTTTTCACGTGACGGTGTGTGCTTTTCTGTCCACTTCCTACCCCATACCCCGTGTACTTATCTAAGGCTCATGCACCATCTTCTTAAAAGACTATACCGTTTCCCTTAGAATTAGCAGAGCTCAAGTCTATGGATTTAGTTCAATATTGTAATTTTCTTTTTTTTTGTTGCCTGCATGTAATATCCTTAAGCTAGAACTATAATATTCTCGATCATTTCAATATTATAATAGATTACAAATCTAGTAATGTAAGTAGCACTCGCTTCAGTGTTAGCAATGGCAGATTACATAAAAAATTCTGGGTAGGGGGTGATAGTTGCTTCTTCCTTAGGCAACTGGGACAGGACCAGTAACTTCCACTGGTCAGGGCCCATGGGCGAATGCTAATGGTTCAGCAGTGGGAGCTGATTAAGCAACGGCTGTTCTGTCTGTGCCCGAGATGAACAGACTTTTACCTCTTTTTCCCTGACCAAAGCTACGGAAAGCTGCAGTCTATAAATGTATCCATTGTTTCATGTTGCCAGTCTCAATCTCACCCTCCCATTGTGAACAACTTAATTTATGCCTTAATGTTGCTTTTGTATACCTTGAAAGAATTTGAATGGGCTCTGTGTAAAAACAACCACATGTTGCAACCTATGCACGGGATATATATTTCAGCCTGTCCCTAATATGGTGCAGGACTCCCTTCAGCTCCAAAGTGGGATAACCCCATTTGTATATAAGTTTTCTCACTGAACATCAGTCTGCTGTCAAACCAGTTAGTAAAGCAATATAAAAGTTGGTCTCAATATTGTCTTTCAATTTGCATTTAATTAAATAATTGTGAGACAATAGCAATGGAATACATATTTTGTGTCAAATACTTGCTTTGTGCCAACTACTCTTTTGTACACAGGATTAAAATAATGACCAATATTTACTTCTCCAAATATACATCAATTTGTTTGTAAGTATAATCTGATCTGAGATGATGTTGAAATCAAAGTGTTATCAAGTACAATAGAGGCAAACAATGTAAGAATGTAATTAATCTCTAGAGGTCAGTAAGGGTTTCAAAGAATAGCTATTCCCAGGTGTTTTTTTGGTTTTGTTTTTTCTTTTCTTCCTTTTCGAAAGAGCTCAAAGAAATAACCACAATTGTCAAGTTTGCTGAATAAAAAAATATGATATAAGGAAACCAAAGAGAAAAAAAAAGGTTTTTTTCAATATATTAATCAAGGTGGCAGAAGGCAAAAAAAATTACTTTATTAGTGGTACTAGGAAGAAAATGTGGCTATCAAAAATATATCATTTAGAGTCTTAAAGGTTTGAAGTTAAACAAGCAGCCATCTGGTGGAGAAGCAACAAGTCCACATGGAAGAAGCACACTATACTTTGCAATCATGAGGTGCTAAAGGGATCTGGTTACAGAAATCAGAAGACAACAAACAAACAAATGGACAAAAAATATTGTTGAGAATATGGAGACCTTGAGCAGAGACCCCAAATCCATGTACAGTCAGTGTGTTCTCCCATCCCGGAAGGACTGCATCAACCGGGATGCAGCATAGCACCAAGCAAACACACAACAGTCCTCTGGCTTCTTGAGACTTCCATACTCTCCACTGTCGTGACCCCTGCCCTGCCTTTCACTGCAGGCTAGACCTGAGCATGTGCATAGCTACAGATAAGAGAGAAGGTCCCAGGGAACGAGGAATTCAGGAACAAGACTCCAGGCAGGTAGGAGGAAAGTGGGGAGAGAAGGGGGGGAAAGGGCAACTGATCAGAAGGATGAGCACTTAGCCACACTATCACCACCACCACCACTACCATGCTCGTCCCCCGCCCCATCCCCTGGAGACAAACAACAGAAACAGTGGGGGGTAGGAGACATTGATCAGTTATATGAAAGTAATTTATAATTTATCAAGGGACCGCAAGGATCAGGAGTTGGAAGGAAAAGAGAGGAGCTGATACCAAGGGTTCAATAGAAAGTAAATGTTAAGAAAATAGTGATGGCAACCTATGTATATGCTTGATATAGGTGATGTCTGGCTTGTTATAAAAGCTGCAAGAATACCTCCAAAAGTGATCTTTTAGTGAAAAAAAATAAGTAATCCATATGAAAAAGAAAATGCAGGTAAAAAAAATTTCTGTGAGGGGCTGAGCCCCGGTGGCATAGTGGTTGTGCGCGGGACTGTGCCCCACTGGGATGGAGGTTCACTTCCAGCAGCGGCTCCACAGGAGCAAAGGCTGGGCCTCCTACTCCCACCACCAGAGGACAGTGATGCCCAAAAAACAAAAACAAAAAAAAATTTTCTGTGAGTTAATGGCCTATTATAATGGTAAATGAAAGCTAATTGTTAAGTTAGTATGTCAGTGAGCTTACTAGAAAAAGCTAGGTTTATAGAAGTTTAAAAAAAGTTTGTGAAGAGGAGATGTTGCAATTTTAGGCAGGATGTGTGAGAATATTTTGTTAAGGATTTTCTAGATATTTCTGGACTTATTGTTCAGTCATTAGAAACAAGTGTTTAGAAAAAGTGAAAACACTTCTAAATGTTTGTATTGCATCTAGATATTGTCCATGCTCCAGAAATTACCTCATTAAACAGATGAAATGGATCATAAATCCATTGTACTCACTATCTTTAAAAGATGTATATAAACCTTTAAATAGACACTATGTAGTATTTATCAATTATATAATATTCATTTTGAACAAATATTTTGTAGTTAAGGGATTTAGGGGTGTACTCTGGGGTGCATTCACCTGAAAATAAATTCAGCTACAAGAATCATAAAAAATTGAGAACAGCTTCTTTGCTGTTCTTAATGTTATATACAACAAGGCCAACTACATCGTTTACAGATTCCTATTTCAGGAATCAAATTATGTAATTGACTATATACATTAATAAATTACATATTAAAATATTCTCCCTTTTGAAGGCATCTATGTGCCCCAATTTCATGATTAAATAGAAAAGATTTTAGCATGACAAAAGCATAATTCAGAATCATTGATTTTCATGAACAAACATTTTTATGCATATTTATTACTCACAGCATGTAAATACCATTTCAATGACCATTAAATACTGTTGACTTTTTCACTGCGGGTAACATTGAATACAATCTATCAGCCATGACCCTATCCTGGATACATAGGAAGAATTTTAAAAATGGAATTGTAATTTTAAATTAACTTTCCATGTTACAATAAAGCATATAAAGTAAATTCATATTACCAATATGCTGCATTATGCTAAGTGATTTTTTTGTCCCTCTTCTTATTTATATTCTAATATGCCACTTAAATGATTTATTATACCAAATATTTTTAAAACATACTTATATGGCAAGAATATGCTTAATGATTGCATTCTTTAATTCAGAAAATTCCAAAATAGAGACATTTATATCTGGAGAGGCAAAAAGAATTCCTAGGAAAGGTTGCATGGATAATTTATGTTTTTTTCATTTTCAAGTGTGCAACTTTCTAATGGAATATTCCCTAATATTATTGTTTCTGAAAACACCTATATACATATTAATCTCCCATCCTTACTATATATTGAATTATGTCCTCTAAAGTTATACATCATAGATCCTAGTCCATAAATGTTTTTCCCATTTAGGAAAGATAATAAGTCATATCAATGCAGAGTGTAATTTAAGTCATTCTGTCTTGAGATTTTCAACCACTGCAGATAAGGCGAAGGACCAAACAAGAATATATGGGAAAAAGTAAATGCCACAGAAGATAAATATTACCAAAGAACCAAAGACAAGAATGTGGAAAAGAAGGATTTCATAGCAGAGGAGAGACATTGACTTACTATTACTAAATTTTTTCAGTGCTTTCTTCCCATTTCAAGGCATAATCAGCACATGAGGGTTCCAGTAAGGCCCACACAGCTGTATGGAGACGGCTCTTTCCAATCATATTTATAGAACCTTCCAACCTGAGAGGGTTACCTCCTGGCAGACAATGCTCCCATGTCATTAATGTTTTTCTTGGGAAATTTTTCATAAATAGTCCACCTGTTCCCTCTTCCTACTTCATCTTTTATGGAGACTGTGCTAAAGCCTGTCCATTATGGATGACCTTAATAGCAATTGACTGACTGGTGGCTGTGCTTCCAGCACCAACTCAGTATGCAAGTCATCACTGTATGATATACTGACAGCTGAAATATAGACATGTGTCGGCAGAACATAGGATGCAAACATCTAGGAAAATTGTAAAAAATCAAAAATTAACTGGAGATCATAATGATATAACCTAAGTACAAAGAACAAAGAAATAAAGCCACTCCCATAGAGTCCATTCTTCTGTGATGTTCTGAGGCCATGTCAGTCTCTATGGGAGAAGAAAGTCTCATCTTTCTACCTTGCAGCAGTTGGTGTGTTGGTCTTGGCCCAACACTACTAACCCAACAGGAAAAACTGAGTTTCTTATGCGAGGCAAAAAACACAGACACAAACTAAGTGCCAGCAAGTCACCTGGGCGTCACAGCAACACCATGGAGCAGAGAGGCGCTGCCCCGATGGTTTTCTGAGCCCGTGACCGTACCGCTGTAGCGCAGAAGAACGCTTTTCTCCTGGGGAGAACGGGAGTCATTGATAATCAGCTCAATGTTCATGTTTTGTTATGATTTGTTCTGTGATAAAACAATATCTACATGTCTACAAGCAAGGTCAGTTAATATAACTACATTCAAATGCATTCATCAATTACTTAAACCAATTAGGGAGACGTTAAATAAAGCTCTCAATTTATTCAGTAAGAAATTGATCAAACATGCAATCAAGAATATTGAAAACATGTCCCATTGAAATGCATAAATTGGAATTAGGAGAAAGAGCAATAATGGAAAAATATGACTTTAAGCGGATCTACAGGAGCAAAGGCTGGGCCTCCTACTCCCACCACCAGAAGACAGCGATGTAAAAAACAAACAAAAAAAATATGGCTTTCCTAATGAAAATTATATTGATCGTGGGATTTTCAAGACTAACAACTTCATTACAACTATCTTTTTAAATATCATTTCATTGAGGGCTCCTGCACCATTCCATGCATCAACTGCATCAAGCATATTTGTACATGTGTTGCCATCATCATTTTATAAACATTTACTTTCTATTTGAGTTCCTGGCATCAGCTCCTCTTTTTTCCAACCCCCCTGTCACCCTCATGATTGATTGACAAATCTTAAATTATTATTATTTTCATCTCTTACACCAATCAGTGATCAATATCTCTTTTCACAGTGAATATGCATGTGGGTTTTGGAAATATAAAATACAAATAAATCAACTAGACCAAATCTTTGTGAAGACATGACAGAGAACTCAAGGGCAGTGGCCGACTGTGATCATCAATGGTTCATATGTGAGTTCATCATGAAGGTAATGAACAAAACGCAAAAGAGCAAAAAGGCAAACTTGTCTATATCTTACCTAATCTGTGCGCACCCTATCTGAATTCATGACAAGAACAGAACTGACACACTGAACACCAACCATGGAAGATCTACGAGATTCCAGAGCTCTTATTTGTGTGCATGTGAAACCTGCCCTAAGATGCAAAGGCCAAAACGCAAGCAAAGCATGAGTGGTTTTAAATCCAAAAATTATATGTCAACGTTTTATCCTTGCAGTATACATATTCAAACTATATGCTAAGCAAATACTCTAAGAAGGATTGGAGAAAGACTTAAGAAAATGACACGATCTTGCTGCTGAAAATGAGAGAACTTAATTCACTTACAGATAAATTGTACTTTGATATGCTTACAGTGCAGATTACACCTCTGTGTAAAGAAAAGCAACATCGTCACAATTTAACAAGAGCACTCTACCTCCATAAGTGGAGAGAAAACTGAAGTTGTCAATTATTTCATTTTTAATTGGATCCACAAAACATGATAACAAAAAGTATGAAGTTTTGATCAAGGGAAATATAACCCAGAGGAATTACTGAAACCCAAAGAAGGCCCAACAGGAGAGTGGGAGAAGAGGTGGTTAAAAAATTTATAGAGGAAAGGACTGTGAGGCAAAGAGCATGTATAGAAGTCTAAATACAGGCATGTGCATCTGTAAATATATTTATGTATAAGGGTAGGGCAAGAGGTCTATGAACAATTCAGAAATGTTTTTTTTCTAATAACCTGGTGTTCCATGATGCTCACCTTCCCGACATGATCAATGAAGATAAAATGTGTGCATAAGCAAATGTGGTCAAGTAGCTGATGGTGCAGGATTTTCAAAAGATATAGCATCTGGGATCTTAAAGTTGTGAAGATAAACAAGTGGCCATCTAGCTGAGAAGCAATAATGTCCACATGGAAGAAGCACACCAGCCTGTGTGATCATGAAGTGTCCATGGGACCAGATATCAGGTACCAAAGACCCAGAACAAAAAATCATATCAATATTAATGAGGGGTACAGAGTGGAATGAGTACAAAATAAAGACAAAGTCCATCTGTAGACAATTGCACACCTCCTTAAAGAAGGATCACAAGGAAGAGACAAGCCAATCTGGGTGCAGAATAGCATCCGTGAAACATAACTTACCTCTAGTTCAGTGGTTCTAAACATTCCTAATGCTGCAACCATTTAGTACAGTTTCTCTTGGTGGTGAGCCCCCAACCATAAAATTGTTTTCATTGCTACTTCATAACTGTAATTTTGAGACTGTTAAGAATCAGGGGGCCCAAGTGAAAAGGTTATTTGACCCCCAAAGAGGTCACAATCCACAGGTTAGGAACCACTTCTTTAATGCTTCCTTCACCACTGTCATGATCTCAAATCTACCTTACAAATCAGGCTAGACCAGAGTATATTCATGTGTACAAAAAGGAGAAAGAAACACACAAAATCCAGGACAGATAACTTCCACAGGACAAATAACGAGAGTAGTGATACTAGGAGGGTGATGATGGTGGAATGAGAAAGGGGAAACCAATCAAAATGATCTACACATGACATCCTTTCAGGGGGACTGACAACAGAAAAGTGGGTGGAGGAAGACATCAGTCAGTGGAAGACATGAAAAATAATGGTAATTTTTAAATTATCACAAGCAAGGGAAAAGAAGGAAAGGGGGAAATTAGGAACTGATACCAAGAGCTCAAGCAGAAAGAAAATGTTTTGAAAATGATGATGGCAAGAAATGTACAAATGTGCCTGACACAATGGATGGATGTATGGATTGTGAAAAGAGTTGTATGAGCCCTGAATAAAATGTATAAACAAAGAAAAATTAAGCCAAGGGGAAAATTGAAGTGTTTGAAATATGAGGCTGGCAAAAAAAAATTGACTATTTTGTAGATTGCCAGAAGAATGAGGTAATCTGTTTCTAAAGAAGCACCACCAGATTGTGCTACAGATTTAAGGTTAGCAGTATTTTGCCTCAGATAATATGAATATGTTATTAAGAGGCACTGTTCACTGAAGTAAAACATCCTTCTTGGTAAAGTAGCAGGCCAGAAAAAGAGGCATATCCTTAAAAAGATGGATTGACACAGTAGCTATAATAAAAGGCTCAATGGAGCAGAGATTGCAGTGAGTGTACAGGACTGGCAGTTTATATTTTTTGTACCCAGGGTCACCATTTATTGAAACAGACTAGATGAAAGCAAGTGACAATACATTTGAATTAGAATATGAAGAGAAAATAGGTTATAAAATCATGATGTGAATCACATGGTTTATATTTATTGCATGCAGACATTTTTGGAAGACAGCAACATTATCAGCTAATGTTGTTATTCAGTGCCATTGGGTCCGCTCTGACTCATAGTGACCTAATGTATGACAGAATGAAATACTTTGTCCAGCCCTCCAACTGGTAGGTGCTTTTAAAAATTTTTATGTTTGAGAGATGGAAAGAATAATTACCCCCCCCCCCAAATCAACAAAAGAAATTGGAGAACAGGAAGGCTGTATACTCAACCTCTATAGACTGCCTATAGGACTGATACCTCTTGTCTTGCTTCAGGGTAGATTCCTCCTTCTGTTTCTTTGACTTATGACCTGCAGTCTGTGGGAGTTGAAGGACCTTCAGTATCTTAACCATTCCAGCAAAATTTGTTGAACTGAGTCCTCTGTCCTGCTGTGTGGTCTAATTGGCCAGCCGTTGTATTCTTCCTCACTGTATAAATCTATCATCTATCTATCCATCTATCTAACATCTATCTATTTATCTTTCTGTTTATCTATCTAATCATAAGTATCTTCAATTGGTTGTTTTTTTCCCCTCGAGAGAACTATGCCTAACACAGGAAACATAGAATTTAATAAGGGAAAAATACAGTCAAAATTGTCAAGAAGTTATTAAAATTTAAATGCAAATGAGTAAGAAAGAAAAGAGACCCTGGGAATGCAGGCATAAGGAAAGTCCACATTCACAATAGCAATAAGAACTTATATTCATTGAAAAACAGTATAAAATCTTCAAACTAAACCACGTGTGGTGACTTACATCTTGGTTCAAGTAGAATCCATTATAAAAACCCATAATACTTAGGCTGGATGAAAGAACCAAAAATATTTTCCTTCCCCAAACTCAACAAAGTTAGCTAGCAGACTCCAGAAATCATGCCACAGTGGTCAAACTAGATATAGAGGGGAGAACCACATACAGATCAGACACATGGGGAAAGATGAAATATAGGAGTGAAATGGAAACAAAAAATAATATAACCCCCACTATAAAAACAAGCTAACTTTAAAGGATTTGAAACTGGTTGTTCACAGAGAAAAGCAAAGAAATACATAGCCTGATAAATGGTTGACTTAATTGACTCAATCAGATTAATCAACCACAATAAAGTATAGGAGGAAAAAATGAGAGCCCATCTCCACACATAAATAATATGTACGTTGGTTTCTTTGGCCTAATAAATTAGGTCTGCCTTTCAACAAAAAAATTATGAAAGACACTAGAGACAAAGATTCTCTCTCTTGCCCTTTCTCTCTCTCTCTCCATCACCTCAAAAAAAAAAAAAAACCCTATAAATAGAACCAGACATTTTAAAACTCCCTAATCGGTTTCCTGAAAGCCATGTAAATGAAAACAGAGAAATAGTAGTTATATTGTGGTAGAAAATATGCTGTATTCAGTCATGTGTCACTTAATATCCTAGATAAATTCACTCAAGTAGAACATTATGTTATTTGTCTGAGTACCATATTATAAGACAGTCCTCAGTTTACAAATAAGGTATGTACTTAGATCTGACTTTAAATAAACTTGTATCTATATTGAAATAGACATAACAAAATGTTTGTATTAATACACAGCAACGTCTATATTTTTATGAATGAAAGCATTTTAAGAAGCAATTCAAGATATGCTGAAATACATTTAACATAATAGTACTGTAGGACTGGTACTAATAATATTTTAAAATGAATCTCAAAATAGAACCCATTTGTTTCTATAAACCATAGCATATAAACAGAATTTTAAACCTAATAGGATCTTGGGGGGTTAGGAATATAGATCATATGTGACATGATATTGCCTCCATGGCAATATCTGTTTGCAGATGGTTTTGATTCTCAGCATCCCAGGGGCTCATTCATCAACCTAACTTGAAAAGTAGAAGAGACCTGAGATCTTGATCTATTTTGATATTCACTCCTATTTGAAAGGACCAAAGTGGGTTATGTTTTAAACATTGTTAGAATCTCCCATTCTTTTTGTTCAATAATCATTTGGTAGATCACTTTTTGAAGCTGGTGCAGTCCAACATATTTGATCGTCTGAAGATAAAACGCCTATAGATTGTAACAGATAAATAATAGGAAAAGTTTATCTCCAGAATCTGTAGTATATTTCTTTTGCAGGACTGTAATGTGTCAAAAATAAAGAAAGAAGAAGGGGGAAGGGGAACAGATACCAAGGACTCAAATAGAAAGAAAATATTTTGAGAATGATGGTGGACACAAATGAACAAATGTGCTTGACACATGGATGGCTGTATGGACTGTGAAGAGTCATCTGACCCCCCAGTAAAATGATTTTAAAAACAGAAATCTCATTTCCAATCTCAAGATAGTCAAGGGGATGGGCCAAATACCTTAATTTTGTTATACATTGCTTCACTTTCAGAATTTACTATTTAATGTAAACATATTCAGAAAGAGATAGACCTTTATGAATTTAGGTAGATTATTTCTGATCTTGATCATCACTTGTACAATCATAACACTTTCATGAAATGTTAGGGACCTTCAAATTGGTTCCAACCCACAGTGACCTTGTGCACAACAGAAAAAAAAGTAGGGCCTGGTCCTGCACGATTCTCACAATTGTACCCATGCCCTGGCCACTGATGCAGGCGCCAGATGAATATGACTTCCTGAGGGCCTTCCTCTTTTTTTTTGCTGCCCCTCCACTTTACCAAGCATGGTGTCTTTCTCCAGGGACCTGTCTCTCCTGACCACATGTCCAAAGTATGTCAGATAAATGCTTTCCCATGTTTCCCCTAAGGAGCAGTTTGTCTGCAAATCCTCCAAAATAGATGTTTCTCACAAATTTAGTCTCATTGACTACGGATCCTCAAATCATCTTTTTTAGCAAAAATGCACCGTTAGTGTGTTCATAGTGTTATCATATTTGTGAAAAGTATTGCACACATCAATAAAATGCATGCAAAGTTATTATACAAATAACATACATATGCAATCATATACAAAATTAGCCAAAATGTTCTAAATTATAAGTCTTATCAACATAAGTTCAATTATACATCAACTGGCGATCACTAATTTTTTTATTTAAATCATTTTATTTGGGACTCTTTCAACCCTCTTTACAAACCTTATGTCAATTGTATCTGATGTATTCAGGCATATACTTCATCATTATTATCTTGACATTTATTTTCCTTTGAGCCCTTGGGATCAGCTCCTCTTAGACGTTTCCCAAGTACTGCTTTTGAGGATCCTTCTTATCTAGATACAATACAATGGGAAAGTCTGAGTTTACAACAAGGTCATTGTAGTGTCATCCGTATTGTCACTAAGGAAGAAAAATCAATGATTCATATACATGAGATATACATACATATTCATATGTGTGTGATATATAAATATATATGCAGATATGTGATTGATAGATAGATAGATACCATTTTTTTGTCTGTCAGTGTCTTCCTGAGATCACTGGTATCTCAAACACTGGCAAGGTCATCTGAAGGGAATAGGACTCAGTGGAGCTTCCAGATTAAGAACAGACAGCAAAGAGGATGATGGTTCTGATATTGTTAAGCAAATCCTGGAAGCATTGTCAAATACTGGAAGCCTAAACATAGGGAGCAGAAGAATGTTAGAGAAGGGAGAAACTGCTGGTGGATGAGCTGGTGGGGTAAAATGGGTTGATATTGGCCATTTTGAATCAGAAGATCATATGATTTCTGCTGGGAATAACAAAATCAAGAATATGGTCTGGCATTCATTGTCAGATAGGATCTTGCTAAATCCCTCATGAAATACAATGCTGTCATTGAAAGGGCTATATCTAAACACTTTCATGGAACTCCAATCAATACAAATAGTATGCCAAATGATGCACCAACTCCCCAAAGCTAGTGATGAAGAAATTGAAGAATCAAGCATGGACTTCAGGTGTAAAGTGATAAAATATGGGGAAAAGAGGGAGAGAGGTTGAAAGAGTATTTGGGAAAATTAGAACTGGTGATAGAAATGAAGCTGGATAGTGTATGATATAATTTTGAAAAACCAACATCGTGTTCATAGCAAATACCATTTACCAACAATACAAAATGCAACTATACACTTGAATTTCACCAAGTGAAATGCACAAAGATTCAATTGACTACATCTGTGGGAAGACACAATGGAGAAGCTCAAAATCAGCAGCTAAAACCAGGCCAGGGACCAATAGTGGAAGAGACCAGATATTTTTCATATGTTAGTTGAACAATGAAGGTGAGGAAAATGAAAACAAATTTACAAAAGCCAAATATGACCTTCTGTCTATCCCATCAGAATTTTAAAAAAATCTCAAGAGGATATTTGATTCATTGAACATTCATGATGTGCTCTGGAAGGACATCAAGATGGTCATTCATGAAGAATGCAAAAGGCAATTAAAAAGGTAAAAATAAAAAATTTAAAAGTGGATCTCAGAAAAGACTCTCAAAGTTTTCTATTCATAGAGTAACTAAAACAGATAAAAAAAGAATACAGTCAAGGAACAGAATGGAAAATTTCAAAGGGTAGTGGGAGAAAATGAGGCCCAGATATAATAACAAAATACACAAAAAGTCAGAAATACAAAAGGGAAAAAAATCCCCAGCATATCTGAAACTGAAAAAAATTGAAGAAACAAAGTAAAGCCTTGAGTTGTAATCTTGCAAGATTTGGTCTGTTAAATATCAAATGATGCAGGAAGCATCAAGAGAACTTAGAAAGAATACACAGTCACTGTACCAGAAAGCACTAGTGGACAGTCCTCCATTCCAGGAGAAAGAGCCAAGGATTCTAAGTAAGAAATTCAAGCTGCTCTGAATTGATTATCAAAAGCAAAGCTCCAGGAATTAATGGGATAACTATTGAAAGGTTTCAGAAAGCTGAAGAAGCACTGCAAGCACTCACTCATCTATGCCAGGAAATTTGGAAGACAGTTCTCTGGCTAAATGTCAAGAAGAGATCCATGTTCGTGCCTACTCCAAAGAAAAGTGACCCCACACAATGCTTAGCCTAAAGAACAATGGCATTGGTCTCGCACACAAAATTTCCCTTAAGATCATCCAACTACTGTGACAGCATCACATCGATGCCAGAAGTTCAACCAAGCCAGATTCAGAAGAGAAAATGGAACAAAGGATATCATTGCTGACATCAGGTGGATTTTGACTCAAAGCAGAGAATACCAGAAAGATGGTTAATTGTGTATCATTGACTAAGAAAAGGCGCCATGATTGTGTGGATCATCATAAACTGTGGGTAACCTTGAGATGAATGGGAATGTCAGGACCCTTCACTGTGCTCATTTGGAACTTGTAAAGGGATCAAGAGGCAGTTGTGAAACCAGAACAAGGGAATACTGCATCATTCAAAATCTGGAAAGGTGTTCATCAGAGTTATATCCACCCACCATAGTTGTCCAAATTTTGCTTAGCAAATCCTCAGAGAAGCTGGATTACATGCAGAAGAGTGCAGTATCAGGATTGGAAGAAGGTTTTTTTACAACTATGATCGGCACATGACTCCATTTTGCTTGCTTCAAGTGAAGAGTAATTGAAACACTTAGTGATGAAGATAAATAATTGTAGCTTTCAATATGGATTATCACTCAAGATAAGGAAGACTAAAATCCTCACAACTGGACAAATAGGTAACATCATGATAAATACAAAAAAAACTTGAAGATATCAAAGCTTTGTCCTTGTTTGGATCCACAAGCAATGCTCATGGAAATGGCAATCAAGAGATCAAAATACATATTGCATTAGGTAAATCTGCCCCACGAAGCCACTTTAGTATTGAAGAGCAAGGATGTTACAATGAGGTCTAGGCTGCACCTGATCCAAGTCATGGCATTCTCCATTCTGCAATATGCATGTCAAAGTTGGATGCCGAATCATGAACACTGGACAATAGAGGGCTTTGACTTGTGGTGCTGCAGAAGAATATTGAATGCATCATGGACTGCTAAAAGGACACACTGATATGTGTGGGAAGAAGTCAGGGCAAAGTGTTCCTAAGACAGACAGGTGGAAAGACTTCATCTTACATACTTTGATATATTGTCAGGAGAGATGAATCCTTGGAGAAGAATCTCATGTGTTGTAACAGGAAAGAGCACTGAAAAAAAGAGTAAGGGTCTCAAAAAGATGTATTGAGACAGTGGCTGCATCAACGGACTCACACCTAGGAATAATTTTGAGAATGGCACAGGACCGTGCCGTGTTTCCCTCTATTGTGCATACAATAGCTAGGGATCCAAGCAGACTCGATAGCATCTGACAAAAAACAATGGGTGACTATATAAATTTATATATATATATATATATATATGTGTGTGTGTGTGTTAGTACATATACAGATAATTATAGCATATGTTCATTGAATTAAAATGAATGTGTAATGTGTTAAATTTTGTGATAAATTACATTCTGTCATATGCAGTTAATTTACATCAGTATGTAATCATTTCAAATAGATATTTTAGATTTATATTCTAAACTTGAAGAATATTTTTAAGAGTAGAAAATTAGATCAATAGAAGTAGACAAAGAAAAAATTAAAGAATAGTGGGCTGAGCCCCAGTGGCGAAAGTGGTTGAGTGCAGCGGGCCCACGGACTTGGTGGTTCAAATCCAGCGGCGGGTCTCAGGAAAAGCGCTGGGTAGCGCCCATGACCACCAGAGACAGTGATACCAAAAAAAAAAAAAATTAAAGAAGAGCTAATTGAATTTGTTAAAAGCAAAATTTGGTTTACAGAAGGCTATGGATGCTCTGGAGAGCCCAAAATACGTTTGTGGATGTACATAGGAAATAAGTCTCCAGTGATTCCCCTCTCTCCATAATAAAGGGAGGGGAGGAAAGCTTTTTCTAAGTAGAGTGCACTGCAGAGATGACTATAGCATATCAACATGAGAAACCTTCCTTAAACAGTTAAAACCTCATTAGGCCTGACTTTCTGGCTTTGTTTTCAACATTTTCTGGAGTTTTGTGTTTTGTTTGTTCATATTGGATTTATCTCAGATACTTTGTGTGCTGTGGTGGTCACCCTCTTGAATTTTTGTTATATGTTTTCCTCTTCTTCAGTATATGAAACGCAGGATTCATGAACCTAGAGGGAGAGCAAGTAAAAGAAGGACTTCTGGGGAGTCGAGCGATAGAGGCTGTGGGTTAGATGAGAGGGGAGATCAAGAAGGAAGAGAATGCTTTGAAACCGAATGTGGCTGCAACCGTACAACACTGCTTGACATGATGAAACTATGGAATGCTAGGATATCTGTATTGACTCCCAATAAAGTGATTTAGAAAAATGTAAAAATAAAAAAGATCAATGAAACAAATGCTCATTTTTGGAAAATACTGTAAATCGGGATTAAAATCCCTCTAGATTCATTTAAGCAAAAAGAATACATACACTATAAATATCTAGAAGACAGGACTGCAATTGATTCCCCATCTGCCAATTTGAACAATAATAACATTTTAAATGAGTTTGTACCTATTAATTTCAATAAAGGTAAAATATTATGATTTCTTGAAAGATTCAGATTACCAAGGAGAAATCAAAATCCAAAGAATTCTAGTCAGTATATTAAATCAATGGTTAAAATAATTTCCCAACAAAGAAATTCCAGGCCTCAATGGGTTTAATGGTGAATTTTATCTAAGACAGAAAACTACCAATTCTCCCATCCAAGTACTACCAAGTCCAACTCTGCTTAGCTTCCCAGATCAGATGATATTGGGCGTGTTCAGGGTGGTATGGCCATAGGCAAAAAAAAACTCAAAAACCTACCAATTCTAAGTAAACTGCCTGATAAAATTGTGAAAGATGAAGCGTATCCGAATTTATTTCAAGTGACTACGATTTTTCTGCATAAAAACTAAAAAAAAAAAAAACACAAGAAAAAAAATCTATAGATCGATGTCTTAATGAATGTGCTTGCAAAAGCTTTCAAATAAATATTAATATATAAAATGATATTGCATATTGATAATTTGAGGCATCTCTCAAGAAAACAAGGTTTTTCACCCTTTCAAAACCAAGCAACATAAACCATATTATTAACAAACATTATTAAATATTATTAAATAGATATGATTCAGCTCTCTAACAAAATCCAATATTTGCTTATGAAAAACATCTCTAAGTATGCTAACAGAAAAATGACAATATTCATATGTTAACATTCAAAGAAGAAGACTTTCTTAGACAAACAAATATAAAACAAAGGCTGAACAGAAACATCATTTTTCATTGTGAAGACTGACTGCTCCACCTTCATCTTTAGAAAAAAATAATGGTATCCAGCCTTGCAGTCTCATTAAATAAACACTTATATACAAGACAGAGCTATTATGCATCAGAAGTGAGTTGGTGGTAATGTATTTAGTTTTGGATTTTACCCATTATCATTCTGGAAGGTGGAGGCAGTGTTATCAGACAAGACATATGAATAAAAGACACACATACTGGAAGGCAAAAATGAAACTGCTAATAGAAAACATTTATCAATTTGGAAAATGCCTCAGAATTTTTTAAGCTACTAGAATTAATACGGGAGTTTATCAATATCACAGCATGCAAGATCAACCTTTTGTTGTTCATTGCCATGCAGGTATTGGGACCTCAGACATAGCAAACCAAACCCAGCCTAGCCCTGTACCATTATCACAGTTGTTATGCCAGGTCCCATTTTTGCACCCACTGTGACAATCTCCTGATGAACTTCCTCTTACTGTCTGACCCTTTCTTTACTTTACCCAGCATAATATCTCCTTCCAAGGCTGGGCTTCTCTAATACCAGGTTGCTATTGCTCATAACCAACACAATGGCATCTAACACCCACAAGAGCGTGTCCAAAGTAGTGAGATGACGTCTTACTACCCTCAATTCTTTTTTTCTGTACTTCTTACTGGACAGATTTGTTTGTTCTCCTGGTAGTCTGTGGAATTTCTAATATTTTTCAAACTACACAATCATTCAAATACCAGGTCCTTATGCAAAATCAATTATTTTACACATTACCAATGACCAATTGGCAATGACACTTTTTAAAGATGTATCAGTCATCTTAATATAAAACATAAGAAATAATAAGTTATAAATTGATAAAAGTGCAGTTAATATTGGTATTCTAAAAACAAAGCACTCATGATAGATATGAAAAATTCCTAAGTAAATACTGATATATACAATGTTCGTGAATTAGTGTGATGATGAATCCATAATCTGAAAAGTTTCATATTGTTCCCTTACACGCCCAACAAAAATCAATGTGTTATCAAACAGATGTATGTATTCCATGTGCATTGCAATAGTATTCACAAGAGCAAGGGGATGGAAGCAAATTGAATAAATGTAAGTAAAAGAATGGGTAGATAAACTTTGGTTCATATACTCCATGGAATATTATGCTTCAGTGAAATCAAGGATAAATCTCCAAAGCGACTCAAAGCATAGACCATCTCAGAGAAAACAAGGCTGAAGTCAGCCAGTCACACAAAGTAAAATACTTTGAGACAGCAGGTTATAAAAGAAATAATCATGACAAAATTTTCATACCAAAGAAAACAAACTGTAATACTTACTTAGACTGAGAAGATACAGAATGGAAGGTGACTCGATTAATTACAGAGAAAACAGTGTTAATTGGGGTGAAGGAGAAGATGGTATTTCCAAGCAGAAGAAGGTAAATAAAAAGGGGAAGCTATTGAATTGGGAGATAAGTAGGTTTAATGATTGAATATAATATTGAAAACCTAAAATGTAAATCCCACTGAAATCACAATAAACATTTTAAATGCTATATGGATTACACAAAAATTAACCGTATTATTTATAATTATAAGATGTCAAATATATGGCATATTGATATATAATATACAACAATATATAAATGTTACAGAAAAAGGAATAAGGAAGACCAAAGAGTAATTGATACTTCTGAATTTTGTTGTAGATAAAACATATTGAATGTACCATAAACTACTGAATAATAAATAAAGCTATCTTAAACAAGGGATAGCCAGAGTGTGCCTAAGAAGTAAACATGGAAAAACTTTACCATACATATTTTGGACATGTTATCAGTATGGATTAATTCCTGCAGAAGAACATAGTGGTGCTAAAGTAAATGGTCAACCAAAAGTGGAATTTTCCCAATGAGATGAATTGCCTCGGTGGCTGGTAAAAATGAGCTTAAACATAGCAAGCATGGAGGGAAACTTCTACCTAGGGCATGTTTTGATTTACTTACATAGGGCTGTGCTATCTAACAACTGATTTTCTAATCCTGTCACAGAGAAAAGTAATATTAATAATTATAAAAATGGACAGAATAAATTTATTGGAGTGTAAGAATAATTTAAACTCTCCTATTTTTGATGCTAACACAGCACAAAGCAAAAATAAAACAACAGTTGATTAATTGAAAAAATAATTTGATTATTGTCACTTCATAACTAGCAATATCAGCACTAACTGAAGATCTATCCAGTCTTGACCCTCACAGCCTTTGGAAAGTTTCATAGGTTTCCCATAGAACTTATACAATAAAAAATAATAAAACTTAATGGAACAGTTTAGTTCCTGTTGCTGGCAACACAATTTTATCAATTTGATATAATGCATTGTCTTTTAATGCACTTATAGAGAAATATAGGGAATATAGGGAAAGTCTTCCACTGCAAATTCTTTTGAGGAATAGTATTTGTATTATTAAACTTGCCTGTAAAATCTGCACTGTTTCTACCTGAATTGTTCCCCCCCCTTTATCCCTTCCTTCTTTTGTTATGAAGCATACAACTGAAATTTATCTTTACTTTTGCTGTTAACTGTTGTCAAGTCAGCCACAGATTCACAGCAATGCCATGCACAACTGGATTGCACTGTTGTGATCCCTGGGGTTTTAATTGACTTTTCTTTACATTACTAAATCATTTTAGTAGGGGGTTTTACATATAACAGCCAAGGCATCCATTATATTAAGCAGATATGTACAGATATCGCTACTACAATATTAAAACATAATCTTTCTAATTAAGACCCTTGATACGCTCCTCTTTTTCCCTTCCCTTTTCTCCCTTGCCAACCTTGGGAAACCTTAATATATTATATATTGCTATTTATGCCTATTTTAACCATCCCTTCTATTCCCTCACCTACGATCCTGGTATTCATCCCCCTCAAAGGGGGGAGGGGTTATTTCTCCACCATTGCTATCCATTCCCCCTTCCACCCTATCTTTTTCTACCCCTACCTTCCTGACTTCTTACCCCTGTACTTTTTCTGAAGGGTTTGTCTATCCTCAATTTTGCAAATTGAAACCTCTTGTCTATACCAATGCATGTTTTATAGACTAGCTGGATTTGCAAGGTAGGACAGAGATCATAATAGCATGGGGAGGAAGGATTAAGGACCTTGAGAAGTGTTGCATGTTTCATCAGTGCTGTAATATCCCCGGGTGTATCTTCTCTTCCACATCACCCCTCTGTGCTGGAATGTCCAATTGTCCCTGGATGTATTCTGAGTCTTTACCTCAACCCTCTTCTTCACCTCGTCGTGCTCCTATCTGATTCCATCATAGCTCATAATCTCACAGGATGATCGGTTTCTTTCATGTGGGCTTTGTTGAGTCCCTACTAGATGGCAGCTTGTTCAGCATTTGAAAACATCATGTGAAGAAGTTCAAAGTAGGACAGTAGATTATTTGGTAAAGACTGCTTCAATGTTAATATATTTATGCAAAGAGGGTTTGAGATAGGGCAAATCTCTGAATAATAGTCACAAAATTAGAACTGTCTACTTGACTAAGACATGTAATACAAGCAAGAACATGTAAAATTCCCATTGAAACAGCATTTAATTTGTTAATATGTACAAGTCAGAAATCATGTATTTTAGTTTGTCCTGTAATATTTTAAAAGCTTTCCCTATAATATTTAAAATTCTACATCACTGGCTAAATTAATGATATTGTCAATAGATTACCATATGTTCCATGGGAATTAATTATAAGTTCCCCAATAAAACAAAATAATGTTTCTAAAGTGGGCCAGGGACACATGCAAAGCAGAAATATGAGAATGGAGCTTGAGCTTGCATTTAACTATAGTCTCAATCCAAGACCAGTTCTTAGCATGTGTCCTTCCTAGATAGATACTTGTCTTCATGAAGAAATCACTTAAGATAGAGGCGCTACAGCAAAGTGTGGAAAAGAAATCAGATGGTGTGTAGTTATCAAAAAGTAAAGCACTTGGTGTCTTAAATCCGTGTCTTAAAACAAGCAGTATTTGTGATCCAATAATTTTGAATAATAGCATACAAGATTGGAAGAGTGAATGATAATAGAGCTCACCTCCTGAGTACTTGCTTCGCAGAAGGCTGTGCACTGTATTGAAAGCCCGCCAACCCTTTTGCCCTGCCCTCATTCAGATAAGTCTCAGGAGGATCCACAGCATTTCTATCCAACAGAGTGCTTTGGAAAGTGGATGAATGCACATATAGTTAGATTGAAAACTAGCACCATATCATTTGTTCTCCCTTTTGATCTATTTTGTTAGTGCAAATTTTTAAGAAGTTCCCATTTTATTTGCCTTTGAGATGTTTCTCTGTCTTATTGCAGTTAATTTTGTTTTTATTTCCTTTATACGAAATCCAGGACAGGTAAATCTATAGAGATGGTAACTTTTTTAATAGTTTCTTAGGGTTATGGCAAGGAAGACTTGGGGGAAATGGGAGCTATTAATAACAAGTCCAAAAGAGTGCAGAATATTCTAAAATTGATTTCAGTTGTGAATATGAAAATCTATTGATAGACCTAAACCATTGAATTACATAAGTTAATTGCATGCCAATTAAACTCTTTAAATAGAAATATGTGAACTATTATGTGCAGATTTCTTACTTAATTCATTGTATTTAATCATGAATCGTATAAAGGAAATATACTTTTATTTTTATCCATAAGTAAATTACAAATATTTTTTCAGTTTTCTTTTTCTTTTTTAAATAACATTTGTAAATTATTCACAAAATACATCAGGTAAGCTTTGGAATTCTAAATATAAATTAAATAGCTCAAATCTTCCATAAACTCCCTGAGTGAAAGATGAGGCTATCTGTCTCCATAAGGATTTACAGTATCATAAATTATAAGTTTGAATTGATTTCATAACAATGAGTATATTAGTAATTAAGTGCCATAGGAAAGTTCGCATACAGATAATTCAAAATTATTTTGATAGTACATGGAAAAGAGGAAATGGAGAGGATCTTACAACTTAGAAACTTTATTGGAAATTTGAGACTTCAAGGAGGTTATGAGGAGAAAAAAGAAACGCTAACAAATATTGTTTTGCTGTAAATATAATATGCAGCCAATAATGTACTATGTGATAGTACTATGTAATAGACTGAAGACTACTATACATCTCAAATTTAAGTTTGAGAAGCACATGATTTAATTGATGTTGAAAATTGATATGACCAAATGTAAAAGGTCTCTCTAAACACCATGCTTATTGTTATCAAGCTAAAATAGTATGCAATTAATTAATTTAAAATTATATTATTTTGTTCAGAAACAACTTATCAAAGTGTATGGACAAAAATAAAATGATCCAAATTTTACGGTGGATTAGTTATATTACACATTAATTCTCTTTTAAATGTTAACTAAAATATCTCCAAGATAATTTGCTTCTTTAATATTTCATATCTGTAAACATAGAATATTGACAGAAAAGATTATTATTAGAAGCAAAATTAAATTTAGGGATGTTTTATATTTTTTTGGGTGGATGCATTTTGGGGTAGATTCTTGAATGACAATTTTTCATATACTCAAAAACATATCAGATTTACATGCTTTTATTTCATAAGTGATATTAAAATAAAAAGTGGAAGACATTAGTTAAATGCAGAATGCCTGTTTTGTTTTTGTTCTGCATTTCATATGTTTTACATATTTCTTTGAGAAATGAGAATCACATATTTCTTAATTAGAAAGTTTTAAAGATCAGAGATATTTTAAGATTTGGCAAACCTTATTCAAGCACCCCTGGGGGATATATTACTTCCATGATTTATTTTTTTTAAACTTACTTGATAATCTTAGATCTTTATTTTCATTTTGAGTTCATTTTTAAGGGAAAACACATAGTGCCAAAATATAAATTTTATTTAAAAAACATCTCCTTGTTCATTAGTTCAATAAAATATAAATTTTATTTAAAAAATATGAATCAAAATCTCCATTATTTTTAAGTAGATGATTTTTTTAAAGAAGATATCTGTTGTAAACATAGCTAACTTTCAGGATAAAATACTGATAAAAGGATTAGTAGGTAAAAAATGACTTAAAGGTTATCCAGAACATCTTAAAGTAGCTAATGGCTTTACAGGATTTTTGCTCCAACTGCAATCAATCACCAATTGATCCACACTTTTTTGTGTAGTTCAAAGCAAACGCTTAATCTTATTTTATTTTGTAAACAACTAAGCTTTTTTGGATTTCATCGTATTTAAAAACTTTGAATACATGGGAACTATACTTTTGTAAACCATAGATTTCAATGTGTTATATTCCAAATACTTATATCCACAGAGAACAATTATCCATATTATCTGGAAATATATTTGCTTACATATAGTCAGCTAAATTTATTGTTTCGATATCCTCAGTGCAGACTAAATGCATATTAAAGCCTACCTTCTCTTAATGAATTTGGCAGTGGTTTTGGTGAACCTGCTGTTTATTAAGGCAAAGGTAGAGATACAAAAGGTCTATGAAACATAACGCTATTATCTACTCAAGAGCCTCCTGAAGCTAGAAAGACAAGGCACACAGCTTCCCCAATTCATTTTATGATTCTATTTCTTACTCTTCTGCACATATAAGGCTACTGATGTGCACATTTCACCTGTGAAACATACATTCAAGGAGACAAAGGAAAAAATATGTGTAAAACTTCATTTACCTGCCCAAATTATACAGTTTAAGGTAAAGGCCCTCAAGGGCAAAAAACATATTTATCATTTCTTTATATATATATATATATATATATATATATATATATATATATATATCCAAAAACTCTTGGGTAGGTTAGAAAGAATTTAAGCGATTTCAGCATTCCAAGTTTTGAGGAAGGATGTAGATTGGGCCGACTGGGCTAACTTTCAATGAGACCCCATGATTTATTTCCTTTTGCTGCCCAAGAGGTCACCATCTGCCCTTGAGTGGACACCAGCTCAGAAGGACTCTAGATAGGGTTTCTGAGACTGTAATTCTCTATGGGAGACCATAGCCCTATCTCTCTCACAGGGAACCTCTGATAGGTTTGAATCAGCAAAATTGTGGTTAACTGCACTAGTAATCCATTTCTTTACTTTTTGACTGTTCACCAGAATAACTAGGAGTTCATTGCATTCAAATCCATAGACATGCACAGACACACATCACCCTGTACCAATACTGAAAAGTCTATGGAACCATAAAAAGACAATAAAGGCTATTCTGTTTATTATACATAACAATGAGAAGTTTGCAAATCAGTTTTAGAGTTACAGCTTCCAAGGTATTCCAAATGCTTGATTGTTCTTCCTATTTTTTTCAATTATTTCAAAACTATGCACACACACACACACACACACAAACAACAACAAAATACCTTGGCACCAAGTCATTCTAGTTCAGATTGTTGACATGTGCCTTCAAGTGAGTTCCCACTTAAATAATGATCCGAAGGATAACAGCGTAAAGCACTGCCAAGTTTTATGCCATCCTCATGAGTGTTCTTACATGTGAATTGCTCAATGCAGTCACAGTGTCAGTCCATCTTGTCCAAGATCATCCTCTTTTTACTCTCTTCCTCACCTCTTTACCGAGCATGACATCTCTCTCCAGGCCTGGGTCTCTCTTATAACATGTCCAAAGTCTGTGAGATGAAGTCGTACTCTCCCTCCCTCAAAGGGTCATTCTCACTGTTCATCATTCTGTGCAGCCTTTTTCTTTGGTACCTTTAATAATTTTCACCAGAAGCCTAATTCAAATGACTGAGTCTTCTTCATTCTTCTTAACTAAATGTACAACTTTCACATACTTATGAGGCAACTAAAACGACCTTGGCATCATCAGGTGCACTTTAGTTCTCAAAGTAGCATCCTTGTTTTTCAATTGTAAAGAGGTCATGTGTAGCAGATTTACCCAATGCAACGCTTCATTTGGTTGGGCCCTTTGACTGCTTCTTCCAGTAGCATTGATTGTGAATGCAAGCAAGAAAAACAATCTTTGTAAATTTCATGATATTACTTATCAGTCCAGTGGTGAGTTTTTGGTCTTCTTGTCTCTGAGTCATAATCCAAACTGAAATCTGCAATCCTTCATCTTTCTCAGCAAGTTCTCAGGTCTTCCTCAGTTTCAGCAAGCAGGGTTGAGTCCTCTAAATGTCTGACTTTCATACTTCAACTTGTTAAAAAGCCTTCTTCCACCCCTGATGCTGCACTCTTCTTCATCTAATTCCAGCTTCTTTGATGACTTGCTAAGCATATAGATTGAGCAAGTATGGTAAGAGGATACCAAACACTTTTTCTGATTTTAAGCAATGCAGTATTCGTTTCGTCTGTTCTCATAATTGCCTCCTCATCCCTGTACAAGTTCTGAATGAGCACAGAATTTCTTCTCTTCTCTAGGTTACTCTCAATTAATTACAGTCCTCACAGTCAAATGCCTTTGTATAGGAAATAAAATACCAGTTAACAAGTTTCTGGTATTCTCAGCTTTAATCCAATGTCGGCAATGATCTCCCTTGTTCTATGTCCTCTTCTGAATCTATCTCAGACTGAAACACTGGTAGCTCTCTGCCAACGCCTCACTGCAACCATTGTGGGCTGATTTAAGCAAATTACTTGACTGTGATATTCATCATAATGTTCTATAACTTGAACATTCTGTTGGGGTAGCTTTATCTGGAATGGGTACAGATATAGATTTCTTCCCATAAATTGGCCTTTCAGGCCTTCATCAACTTGTTGGAATACTCTTTTTGGCATTCCATCAATTCCTGAAGCCTTTGCCTAATGCTCTCAGGGCAGCTTGAACTTCTTCCTTTAGTTCCACTATTTTTTCCTCTCACGCTACCTTTTGAAGTGGTTGAACTATTCAGTGACTCTTCTATTGGTGCCTCCAGCACGATTCAATGACAACTTCATCAGGGATGTCACTCGACCCTGATATGATGGACTGTAAGTTAAATACATTCTTTGAAAGCAAAAAAAAAAAAACCACACAAATCCTAGCCTTAATATAATCAAGACAAACACTCCTGGCAAACACAAAGAACATTCTACAAAATAATTGACCAGTATATTTTATCAGGGACAAAAGAATGAAACCAAAAAACTGGGAACCTCCAACAGAGCTGAGAAAACTAATTAATATAGGAATGATATAAATAAAGTTGTGGTATCATGTATTAGACATTAAAAAGAAAACATATGTTAATAAAACAGAGCCTGAGTTCCAGTAGAGTACTTAGTTTGATTATACGAAGATACTAATGCTGGTTTGGCATAGGGGATTTTCTAGTGTGACATGGCATCATTAAGTGAATATGTCAACTAAACCTTAGTGAGGTAAATATGGGAACACACTTGATTTTCTTTATAGAAAGGTGGTATAGAAAGGTGTGACATGGTGGGTAAAGCACTGAGCCTCTACCTAAGGACAGTAGTTCAAATCGACCAAGTAAACCATAGGGAGATGATGAGACTGTCTGATCTCCAGGTCCTCAGGACAGGGTTTACTGTGTTCTGTGCATCATAATTAACAGGATGGGAATTAGTTGAGATTGTGCTTACACTCTTTGCAGTATAGACTCTTTGCAAATATAAACTATTTATAACATTGAAGTTTTATTTTCTCAGTAAAGAGGTCATTTCATGGTCCTTTTAGATCAACAACTATAATAAGGTAGATTGCAAAATACATAAAATCTGTTTGTGTGAACCCATTTATCAGTGCATTGGTAGAAATAGAGTTCTGGGCAAAATGTTATGATTATGAATAAGTCATTCTATAAGTCCTCATATGGTAGTTTTGGCAGAAACAGTGAGTATAGGTAAGAGAAATTCATATCAATGTATGAATTTGTCACACGATTATGGAATGTTCTTATATAATTAATCTGTCACTAGGTGGCATCCAGAATAGTGCCCTTAATGGGCTTAGGGTGATCATCACTATGGGTTTACAGTTTGGGTAGATTGGACAATCAACAGAGCTTCCTACCAGATTGCCTTTAGGAGTTGGAAGCCTGTTGTATATGAATGGAGACACTGAGGAACAAGAAGCACACAGAGTGAATACAAGACAAAGGATTGAAGTTTGCTCAGACTGCAGCAAAGAATGAGCTTTTCCCTTCCTTTCATTAATACTAGAATTGGGGAATACATGAAAGGTTGTATCAATTTTTTAAAAAATTGATATGTAACGTTTTTGGAGCCACATTATCTAAAAAAACAGGTGTAGTAAAGGCAATCTACAAAGTAAAGAACAGAGACCAAAATAATCTCCAGGCAGACATTCTTTATCAAAGAATGTCCTTTGTTTAGACCTCTGCCAGTGCCCTTTGCCTTCTAGTTCCTTCGTCTATTTTCCTTCTGTCTTCCTCATACCTTACCTTTATGCTCAGTTTTCTTTTGAGTTTCAGTATCTCCTCTCTGCTACATAACCCTTGTTTAAGCCCTACCAGGCTTCCTACACCCTCTTCGCCGCCAAACCACTTGTTCCCCCATCCCTGAGTCTTCCCATGCCCCACTTTCTCTCCCACCTCCCCCGTGTTCCCCAGGAACGATCGGTCCAGTCGTTCTCTCCCACAGTCTCTCTATCCAGGAGTGGTCCCTTCTTGATTCAGTACATTTTGGAAGTTCAGACCACATTGCTTCCCCACCAAGTGACTCCCGAAATGTCCTCTGTCGCTGTCTGCTTCCATAGAGAGACAGTGTGAGAAGTCTTGTTTGCCCAGAACTATTCCCTGTGACCCATTAGGTCCCCACAATGGCGTAGTCCTCTGGGCATCGTGGGCAGGGACAGGACCAGTGTGGGGACCAGAGGGCTCTCTTTCTCTTCCTCCCTGTCCTCCTGTCTCCATGTGGGTGTAGCATGATGCACCCTGCAACCTGTTCTCTGTGGTGAGGTAGTGATGCAACACAACTTCCCTCTAATTCCTGAAGGTATCCTCCCCCAGATATCCCACACAACCCAGCCGGACTGGAATAGGTACACTGGTAGAGATGGGAATTGGAAATGCAGGGAACCCAGGAGAGATGAATCCCTCAGGATCAGTGGTAAGAGTGGAGTTACCAGATGGGTGGAGGGAAGATGTGTAGAGAGGGGGAGCCAATTATAATGGTCTACACATAACTCCTATCTGGAGGACAGTCATCAGAGGAGTGGGCAAGGGGAGACGTCAGGCAGTATAAGATATGGCAAAACTATAATAATTGGTAAAGTATTAAGGGTTGGTGGGAAGGAAGAAGTGGAGACAGAGGGGAAGAGATGGGGGGCTGATATCAGGGCTCAAGTGGAAAAGCAGATGTTTGGAGTATGATGATTGCAGAAGGCATGTGAAGGTGCTTGGCACAGTACATGTTCTTATGTATTGTGAAAAAGCAATGTATGAGGCCCCAATGAAGTAGTTTATTATAAAAAAGGAGTCTCCTTGATTGTCAATATGCAGAAGACCATATTGTCCTGGAATATATAACCTTGAAGTTTTGACTTGTATCCAATTTCTGATCATGCTTTACAAAGCCCATGCTGTTAATCTCTATTACAATGACAACTTACTCCATAAACGAATCGAGCATAGCTATGATTGGTTGAGGATATGGGGCTTAACATCCAAGCTGGTCATACATTATATCTCTGATTACAAAGATTCTTATTTGTCTAAGAATAGCTTGATGAGAACCCATATGACACACAAATGTTTACATTTGGTGTGCCCATTTCAAAAGCTCTACCGAGGTTCCAAGAGCACTGGTGGTGAAATGCATTGATCTTTGAACCAACAGTCCACAACTATAAGCAGTTCTGCGAGAGAAAGAGGAGGCTTTGTGCTTTTAGTAAAAATGATGATGGTTCTCGGTGAAATAGTGACACATGGTGCAAAAAGAACCTCAAACAAAATAGCAGTTGAGAGGATGAAACAGGACCCAGCTGTGTTTTCTTCTGCTGTAAATAATGTCCTTAATAGTTGGAGTCAATCAACGACACCTAATAATACCAGGATAGGTTGGAAGTTTCCATTATAACAATTACTCATTTTCAAGATCATATTACCCAAATACATATTTTATATCATTTCTATGGAATTCTTAGAATATGTGTTTACAGTGGTATATTAACTTGTATTAACAATTAAATCAATGTTTACATAAATGCATCAATAAGGTTAGACAAAAATAATAATAAGGTTATTAACAGAATAATAATGTTGTAATCATTGTAAATTATCAATACCAGAAATCAAATAATTTTCCCTATTTTATGGATTAAAAAATTGTCAAGAGCTAGATAGCTAGCAATTAGGTGAAATCCAGGCTTACTCACAAGATTTACTCTTCTAAGTTTCACTTGCTTTATTGGATAAAATAACTCTACACCATTTCTTGAATAATATGATATAATATGAATAATAATGGAAGATGATGGCATTATCAGCTAATCAGCTAATAGCATCTTAGCAATTCAAGATCCTAGCAATTGGCATAGATATGTAATTGAAATAACATTTTATGGTTAAAGTATATAAAGCAATTAAAGCAAGATTTTACTAAAAAAATATTCAGTATTCAAATTAAATTTGTAGGATCACACATGTTGGGGGAGTATCTGTAATTGCCACCAGGAAATATAAGAGGAAACTCTTTTTGAAAAGGAAATGAAAATAAAATCTATGTAAGAAAATAAAACAAAATATGAATACAAATGAATCTGTAAACCTAGGGTTATTCTATAATTTTTAATTAATTAATTCTAGCTAACATGTCCAGGTTAGAGATGATTCACCACTCTCTATTAGAAATGTTTCTGATATGAAAGCCCACCTTGGGAAAATCACTTTATCCACTACTGCTTACAGCCAATAAATCTGACAAAAGGCTCCCCAGGTATCAAAAATCATTATCAGAGTTCTCTTTGTCCTTGATGTACATCTAAGCTGACCCTGGTGTTAGACCTGGAATCAGCTTCCAGTGTAGCTGGAAGAATTCCAAGTGATTCAAATCGTGCTGAATAGTCAACAGGAAAGCCAATTCTCTCTTTGGATTCACAATACTATTTTAAAAGAGTATCATGCTAATAAAGCAATGACTACTTTTATTTAAATCTTAATGCAGTTCAGATAAACAAAAAATAGCTTTAAAATATGTTAGCACAATGATTGACATTTTTTCAGTGTATGTTGTACGTGTATCATCCACTATGAGGCCTAGGAATACTGAGCACAGAGCAAAGAATTATTATTATTAATTTTTGCCCATGGTATTTTATCTCACGTTACCTATACCTTTCCTTTTTTAATTTCTCTGAATAACCATATAAGTCAATAATCATATATTGCTGACTCCTGGTGATGATATTTTATAGAGCTTTACCTGCCTCTACCCCCACTCTCTGCTCGCTTCTCTTAACGTCCCTATTTGTCCTACGAGGAAAGCTGGTGGCGTATTGGGTTATGCTTGGGCTGCCAACCACAAAGACTCTACTGGGGAGAGGGAGACTTTCTGCTGCCTTAAAGGCTGACAGCCTCCGAAAGCTCAAGGGCCATTCCGTTCTGTCCTGCTGGCTGCTATAGGTGAAAATCAATTATTTGGAAGTGGGTTTCATAATATTTGGTGTCTCTCCTATAAAAATCCCGGGGGGGGGGGGTGCGTGGATTATGCATTGGGCTGATAAACACAAAATCAGTGGTTCCAATCCAGCCTTCCTTAAGGGAAAAGTGAGACCTTCTGCTCCTGTAGAGATACAGCGTCTGGAAACCCCATGCTGATGTAGAATTGGCCATAGAGCAATAGATTTGGTGTTTGAGTTACCTGACACCAAGTAAGGCCAAAGCCTGCTAATTTCAAGGCCAGAGGCTAAATCTCAAAAACAACTATGCCAGAAGAAGATGAGGCTCCGTTAAGACATACAGCCTCAGAAACCCCACATAGGATCACTGTGAATGGAGATAACTACACATTAGTGGTATTTCTTACTGTCTTAGTTGGTTCCGAATCCATGGAAAGAGACACAGTAACAATATCTCTCAAGAAAACGTTTCAATATGTTTACATGAACCCTTTAATTTAAATGTATTACATTAACCTGATTTATGTGGAGGTATTTAGATTACACAAAGGACATATTTAATTTGATTATTTTTCCAATGTTAAAAAACATTGTAAGATAGATGATTTTTTAACTACATGGGACCCATCGCTTTTAGTTGCAGTAGAGCATCTCATCACACCTAGTTACTATATTTTGAGACTCCCCGTTGTCAAATATCTAGTTTGTGAATACTTAATTTATTTTCAAAAACCTTTAAAAGTACATAAAACATACACTTTTTGTAGACTTTGTAGGATAAAAACCAACAGTGAAATTGTTTATAGATGAGGTCATCTCATAATTTATCATATAATTGTGACTTTGAGAGAGGTATTAATAATCTTAGGAATAAATTGGCATTGCATAAGTAAGCTGAGATATTGAATATGAATGTGTGAATTTATTTAACATGACTGAGTACTTCCAGATTGAGTCCTAAAATGGTTTCATAAATCTCATGCCCAACAACAATCAGCAAGGTCTAGCTTTCTAAATGTTCCAATACAATATTTATAGAGTTATAAATCATTGTTTTGCATGCATTTTTAATTAATAATCTAATATTCCTGTTCATATAATTGTTAGGGTTTTGGTTTGCCACCACTGTAATTAGCTTCTTCATTTCCATTATCCATTTATCATATAGTGGACTTCCAGTATTATTCTTGCTGAGTTACAGGAATTTTTTATGCATTCTTCATATAATTATGTTCATAATTACATTTTTAATCTAAGTATCTCCTATTCTGTCATCTCTGTGTTACATCTACCGTTGTCATTATCAATAAGTCCATCCAGTGAGTTCACATTTACATCATTGAGTTAAATACCTACTTTAATTTTAAAGTAACACATATAAAAACACTTTAATTATTTATATATAAATACACTAGCTGATTTATTTTGGCAAATCTCTGAAAATTTGTTTTTTTTACAAGCCAGCTATCGAACATTTGCAATGCACATTGAAATTCCTACTCCCTCCTGCAATATTTGATCAATTTTCTGGTTCATCTCATGAATTCTGTTAAAAATGAATGTTTTGTCAATCATTCTTGCCTTTTCCACAAGTTACCTTTTATGGAAGTATGCATATACACGCACAAACACACACTTGAAATCATAGAGTATAATATATCTTGTGTTTAACTTTTCTCATGTAATATAATACTTTTGAGATGAATTTATGCTGCTCTCTTAATTTTATAACCTAGAGATCATAATTGATCGTGTTAATATGGGTAGACTAGAGAAGCAAATTCATAGACATGCATATGGATATAAGAGAAAGGTTTATATACAAGAGGAATTGAACATTGACAAAACATCCCAACCCAGTCCAGTTCAAAGTCATAATTCTGATATTAACCCATATTTCTGTTACCAGTCTATAAAGTCTCTTTCTGACTCACGAAGTCACAGGCCAGTGGGTGCAGAGCCCGGGCGTCGGCAGGGGTCACTTCATGACTCCTCATTACCAGGGCTCAGGGTCCATCAACAGCAGCTAGTGGTGGTAGAAACATCTCAGTGCTGGCAGGGTTCTCGCTGTGGCTTCTCTGGCTTCAGAGGTCTGGTTCCATCAGGGGGTGGCTTCTCTTCTGGCTCCTCCAGCTCCTGGGACACTGCCGTCTTGTCTTGTCCATAGTGCGTGGTCTCGGAGACTGACTCACAACACCTGGGGAGATAGCCTCTCATCTCCACCAGGGAAATATCACAAGATTTCACAGAAACCTCAGGAAAAAGCCACACCCACACGAAGTTCTCATTGGCTTCTCAATAGCTATCTCCAGATTAGCAGACTAGATTCCACTCCTACATCCCAATCATGAGATTGAGATTCCAAATACACGACCGCCACATTGATTATTTAGCTAATTATTATTCATAAGGAGTTCTAGTGGCACAAAGAGTTATGTATTGACCTTCTAAATACAAAATCAGCAGTTTAACCCCAGGAGTACCTCCATGGAAGAAAGATGGAACTTGCTGCTTCCATGAAAACACGCAGTCTTGAAAATCCACAGGGGAAGTTCTTTTTCTCCTGGGGAGTTGCTGTGAGTTGGGTAGCAGGGAGGTTTTTTTTATTATTTCATAGTTGAACAGTGTCACAATGCATGGGTGTTCATCTATTCATATTGGATGGGTCTCTAGTAAGATTTTCTTTCTGCTATTTTGGTTCAAAAATATGAATAAAGCCTATGTGATCATTAAAGGTCATGTGTGTGGGGACATCAAAGACCTGAAGGTCAGGAATATATGCAAAGTTAAAAGCAGATAGATGTGTAACCATTTTCTAAGTTGACTGTGTTGTTTTGCAGTGACATCGCCAACAAAGGAATTCTAGTTGATCCGTGTCTTCAACAGAATTCATTTTATTTTATTATTTGAGCTATTCTAGTAGTGTGTATCATTGTTTAATACTACAATTTTAGCATAAATTCAATTATTATTCATAATAGTAATCAATTTGTTGTCTTTTTATGCTATGACCAATCTATTGCCATATTTTATTTTCTGAAAATGTGAAAATTTATTTTTATTGAAATATTTTCCATCTTTTAACATCAATTTTGTTTATTATAGTGTTGAAAAGTTCTTGGTGTATTCTGGATATTTCACTTATTAAACAAATAGCAACTGTTCTCTACTTTTTATTTTCTTGCCTTTTCCTCTTTTATTTCTGTACTGATATTCATGAAGAAAAAAGCTTTGCTTCTTTTTTATTTTTTTAGTATTGCTGAAATCCAGTATATCAATATTTTCTTTGATAAATTGAGGCATTTTCTTCTCTATTTTACAAAATATGATCTAGCCTAGTTTCATATAAAGTTTTTCTTACTTATGTTTTTAGATCATGTGGTTTTAGATATACTCTACAAATTCAAAATTTATTTAGTGTATATATTTTAAATAATGTGAAATAAGGCTTGATGTGCATTTTTAAAATTTTAACATATTTTTATCAAATTATTCTGATACAATTGATGGAAAACAATCATCCTTTCTGTGACACTTTTTTGCTAAAATAAATTTGTCAATTTGTGTATTTTTTGTACTCTAGTGTAACTATTATCTATCTTTTAACCAATATTCTTCTGTACTGACTGTAGCTTTATAAATTACAAATATGTTCTGACTACTGTTTCCTTAGAGTAATTTAGAATAAGTTAAGTTCACTGTATCTGCATATGAGCATCAGAAAGCAGTTATAGATTAGTAATTTAAGACTCCTGCAATTTTTATAAAGATTTCACTAAATCATTAAATCAACTTTAGGATAAATCACATCCTATAATTTTGAGCTTTCAAATGCATAAAAAAATGCATTACTTCATTCGTTTAGTTCATTAAAAGCTTTAAATAAGACCACTGTAAAGTGTTGAAAAACAAGAATGTTGCTTTGAAGACTAAAGTTCATATGACTCAAGCCATGTCATTTTCAGTTGCCTAATATGCAGGTGAATATTGCATATTTAATAAGTAAAACAAAAGAATAATTAATGTTTTTAATTATGGTGCTGACATAATATTGAAAGTACCATTGATTTCCAAAGGACAAACAAATCTGTCTTAGCATGTCAGAAGTATGGCCAGAATGTTCCTGAAAGGCTACCATGGCAAGACTTTTTCTCACTATGTTTTGAACATGCTGTTAAGAAAGACCATTCCCTGGAGAATAGCATCATGCTTGGTAAAATTGAGGGACAGTGAAAACACAGGAAAACCCTCAAGGAGACTGACTGACACAGAGACTGCAGCCTAGAAACAATGGTGAGGGTGTTGCAGGACTGGGCAATGTCTAGTTCTACTGTACGTACAGTTGCTCTGATTCAGTTCCCACTCTGTGACACCTAGCCAAACAACAGCAACAAACAATTTTTGAATATGTAATCCTGTAAGGGTTTTGCTAAGATTTGTTCCCAACATTTCATTTTATAATGGTCTTGCAAATTGTACAACTAACTTGTATGTTAATTTCAAATATGTGAGGCAATGTATCTTAAAAAATGCCTTTGCTTTCTGTGATATTTATTTGTATTGTCAGTTTAGTAAATTGTATGGTTTCTGTTAACTTCCTACTCTGAAATCTATATGAACTTTGTTAAATGTACCCATCTTGTTGGTCTGGTTAAGAATTATGACCTTTAAATGAAATCAGGATTAATGAAATTATAGACACAGCAAGGAAGCAAGAGTGTCAATGCGGGTGTAGTGCAGGTGTACTGGAGAGGGGAGGCAATGCAAGGGAGATGATGCAAGGGAACTCTGGGAGAATAGAATGCTTGGGAACTGATTATGGAAGCAATAGTACAACTCTGCTGGACAAAATTGAATGAGGGAATGACATGACATCTGGGTTAATTTCCAAGTAAGAATAAATTGATAGAACCAACCAACAAACGAACGAACAAACATAGATTTTGGAATGGTTTAATACCAGCTCCAACATAAGAAAAGTTAGTTCTTATATCATGGCCCTGTTCCAACTTCCCTCTGGAAGTCAGTCACAGAGGAGTTGCAAGCAACAGCCAATTTGGTGAAGAAATTAGGTGGTGTCCAGCAGCCAGAAAAAAATTTGTCCAGACTCTTCAAAAGGCTTGTCTGTGAGCAAGCAGCCCTCTAAGTGATATGGCAAGTAAGTTCGAATGGAAGAAGCCCCCCATCCTTACTCACTGAAGCATTGTAAACCGTAGAAGCGGAAATTGAAGGGAGGGATTCATATCACAGCCTACCATCTGAGAATTTGATTTGCAGAAGGCTATTGATGGCAGTGGGAGCTCAAGATTCCTTGGTGGAACTCAACAGGAAAGAAATCTCAACAATTGAGGGATAGGAGAAAAGTGGTCACTAAACAGTGCATTCCTGAGTTCAAGGTCAAAGTCAGAAGCCTGATTTAAACAGTTAAAACTTTTCAGTAAAATCTCCTGTGCTGCATGCTGGACCTGATCCAGTATTCAAACTCTTATGTATTTACAGGCTGTCTTCTTTTATTATTTTTTATTGTGCATTGTAGGAGATATCCCAGGAGGTTTAAGTCATTGGCAGTCAACTTTTTGAAGATGTGCCATGTTTGTTTGTTTTTTTCATTTTAGGGGTGATGAACCTAAAGAGTAACCCAGTGGGACTGAGGCCCGGTAGCATAGTGGTTGTGCACGGGACTGCGGCCCACTGGGTTGGAGGTTCAAATTCAGCAGCAGCTGTCCAGGAGGAAGGCTGGGCCTCCTACTCCCACCACCAGGGGGCAGTGACGCAAAAAAAAAAAAGAGTCACCAAGTGGTAGAAGGGGTTTGGGTGGCGGGACACAGAGTTGGTGGCAAGGGGAAGGGATGATGACATCAAGGTGTCATATAGAAAAAGAATGTTTGGAGGCTGGTGATGGTAGCAAAGGGACTACTCTGCTCGCTGTTGTTGAACTATGGAATGATTTGATATATGGTATCTATCAATCTTAATTAATTTTAAAAAGACTAAAACATTGTCCCCCAATATAAAAATAACAAACATGACTGCCTTTGCCCTGGATTTAGTGAATAAGATTTTCTAAGTGGTCAGACAGAAATTTTTATGTATGATATTTTTCAGGTGAAGAAATTGTCTTCTACTCTGTTTTGTTTGTTTAGTTATCATAATAGGATGCTTACTATTGCCAAATGTTGTTTGTCCATCTGTTTTCACAATATATTTTGTTTATTTTATCATGTTATTACAGGAAGTTACATGAATTGATTTTAAAAAATAAGACAATTTTTAATTCCTGCAACTTTTATGATCTATTTTTATCATGTTGGATATAATATAGTAAAATAAACATACAGCTAGCTCAAAGAATGTAATTGCTTTGTCAATTCTTGATTTATATTGTTTTTGACAGGTGTTTGTGTCTGGGCAACTTGGACTCACAAAAAATGTTGCAAAATGTTTCCTCTTCTTTATTTTTCTGGAAAACTTTATCAAGGCATGATATTGTTCTCCCCAATCAAATTTTATAGCCAGGTTACAACCAGATGGATGTATCATATAGAAATTTAATGCACATACAGTTCATTAGCCACAAATACAAAACCAAGTAAAATGTCAACTCTATTATCCAGTGCACACTCTATAAATAATTCACACACACAGAGGGTGATGATTTTATTATGACTTGTTACTTAGTATTGTAAATAGTGTTTAATTAACTGCCATTGAGTTGATTTTTGACTCCTAGGGACTGTAGAGGATAGAGTGGAACCGCTTCTGATGGTCTCTACATCTGTAAATCCTTACATGGGAAGAAGCCATGTCGTTCTGCAGAGAAGCTGATGGGTTCCAATTGAGGACCTAACGGTGGGAAGAGACAACCCTGATACACCTCTGTCCTGGTTTGGAACCAAGCAGTACGGCCCTGTTCTGTGTGCACAACTTCCTCCTGGTCTGTGTGCAAGTTCTGAATGGACATAGTGGAGTGTTCCGGAATTCTTATTCTTCTCAAGAGCATGCAAAATGTGTTATGATCAACACAGTCCAATGACTTGGTGTAGTCAATGAAACACAGATAAACTTCTTTCTGGCAGTGTCTGCTTTCAGCCAAGATCAATGTAACATCACCAGTGATGTCCCTTTTTCCATGTTCTCTTCTGAATTTGGTCTGAGCATTTGGCAGGTCCTTGTCAATAGACTGCTACATCTTTTGATGTATGATGGTTCAGGAAAAATTTACTTACATGTGATGTCAGTGGTTCTGCTCTGTAATCTGTATGTGCTGCTGGTCACCATTCTTTCGAATGGGTACACAAAGGCATCTCTTAAAGTCAGTTAGCCCAGTATTATTATTTTTTTTGGGGGGGGGGGCATCACTGCTCTCCAGTGGTGGGTGTAGGAGGCCCAGCTCCACTGCTGGAATTGAAACTCCATCCCAGTGGGCCTCAGTCCCGTGCACAACCACTAAGCCACCAGGGCTCAGCCTGGCCCAGTAGTATCTTTTTGAAATTTCTTTGTATAACAAATGAAAGTGATTTCATCACTTGTTGAAATATTTCAATTACTGGAGCTTTGTTTTTAGTTAATGCTTCCCATGTAACTCGAACATTGGTTTTTGTTCGTTGGTTCTAAAAAATTGCATATAACAGACTTATTTGATGTATGAATATTATAATACAGATAGGTGAATTAAAAATCAAAGGAAAATAAGATTATACCAAATTATAGAGAAAATATATATAAATTCATTTATGATCAAAAAATAGAGTTAACTAACATCAAAAATACAATTTCTTAATACCAATATCAGATATTTCCAAAAGATGTACATTAAACTTCAAAATAATTTAAGTTTAAAACTACTTTATTTTAAATTATGTGCTAAAGAGTGTTTATTACTTCCGTTTAATTATTTCATTATTTTAAAAAATATTTACTTTCCTTGTGGTATCTATTTCATCTCATATATTTTCTTTATGATATACATTTAGGTGATCGAATATGGATATTTTCTTTGGGATGTGAAGGAGACTGATGTCTAGATTTTTACATTAATATTTTAGTAAATGATTACTTTGCAAATTTCATTAATTGTATCATGTATGCTCCTGGAAAATAAAATAGTTTTTGTCTTTAAAATGTCAAAAAAATGTTTTGCATTAAAATTTCCAGTGCATATCATTTCTTAAAATTTACAATATTTTACTATCTCAGGGAGTACTTAGATAAATTATTATTTATATAATTGACCTTTTATTAAATTGGCCATCTATTTCTATTTAATGGTTATTCTTCTGTTTCCTGGTATTACGATCGCCATCATTTCTTTATGTTTGCTCACTTGCGTGATAAATCTTTGTCCATATTATTATATGTGACCTTTCCTTTTATGATGTATTCTTTGCAAAGTACACATACATAAAACTTTAGCAAAGGCTTGCACTCATTGGTCTAACAGGATTACTAATTACATTGATTATACATGCTATCTTGGCTTTTATGTATAAATTTTATTATCATGTTTAATAGAATTTTTGTTGTTTGATACTTTTGGTATTACTAATAAAAATAATCTCAGCTTATATGATGATTTCAATCACTAGTTTGTGGCTTTGTACAATACAATGTCAAGAAGAATTATTAAGAATTAATGAAAACTTGAATTACTATAATAGGGAAGTAACACAATTTATTCTTTAGTTTAGGATAAGGAGATTTTTTTAATGAGTAGATAAGGAGAAGTGTGGTTATTAGTTATATTCCTAGAAACTGTACTAGCAGCAGTGATCATTATTGGTTTCATTATATTCTTAAAAAAACTATTAAACATTTCAAAAGTCATTTTACTTAAAGATCAGAATTGTTCCTCCATTCTTGAGAAAAGGATGGCATTTCTACAAAAATTTAAAAATAACAAAAATGATATACTTTCTATGAAATGGTACAGGTTTTATTTCTCCAGAGTCTTGGTCATTTGTGTTAAATGTTGGTAAAAGTTAATTTCAATCTTGAGATCTTGGTTTTATCTGTCATTTTATCTTCTAATAATACTGCTTCTTTTAATTTCTTTCAATGGCATGACTCAAACTTTTGCAAGACTCCCATTACATTAATTGAATTAGACGCTGTAGAAAGTGCAGATACTTCAATGCCCAAACCTTACCCATGATTTCAGAAAAGCTTCATCTTTAGAAATAAGCTATTATAGCAAAATTATGGATGAAAAGAGAGATTAGATTGCTTAAGTACCGTAGAGTTAACACATCATGGCTGAGATTGAGACTAGAGTTTAGGACGTGTTAGTAATTCATTAACAAGAAAGACCAAAGAAGAATAGGAGCATTTGAATTACAGTGCTGGCAAAGAACATTTAAAGCACTATAGGTGGTCAAAGGTACTGATAAATTTATTTGGAAAGAATATTAAGTCAAATTATTCCTTATAAATGAGAATGAACTTTGGGCACCTTGTCAAGAGAGACCGGATCCTGGAAAATGACCTCATTCATGAAAAAGTTGATGAACAAATAGAGGAAGACCCTTGGGAAGAGGAATGGACACAATGCTGCAAAAATGAGCACAAGCATAACAATTGTGAGCTGGCACAGGACTCGGTCTTGTTTCAGACTGTTGTGCATGGGGTTGCTATGTGACAGGATGGACCATAAAGCAAGTAAAAGGAAGTCGTTTGCTCATTCTTCTGGCCCAAACATAGTGCCAGGGGGATGACCAAAGTCACGAAGAAACCAACTACTTTCTTTATGAAGCTATCCTAGTTATCCTAGATTATGTACCTCCTTTTATTCATTCAATTCCATTTCACTGGATTATATCTCATAAGTGTTTAAGATTGATCTCAAGCTTTATTTTTAAGAAACTCTTAATAAGATGATTTTTATTATTGAATTATTTGCAGCAATAACCATACCATATTTTAGCCATACCATAGCATTAATTTCCTCTTTTTAAAGACAATGAATTTATACAAATTAATGTTTTTTTGAAGTTTTCCTTTTCTTTCAACTCTTTTTAAAAAAATCTACTTCTATCAAACAAATTCTGACTCATAGTGACCTTATAGTGAACAGAGAACATTCTCAAGACTGTATATCTTGAGGCCCACACTTTGCCTCTTCTCTCTCCTGCAAAATGACTACCGTGTTTGAACATTCAACCTTGTATCTACTAGATCAATGCTTAATCAACTACCCCATCAGGGTCTTTTCAAATATGATTAGTCTAGTTTAACTGAATAGCTTATTTTTTTTTTTTAGGCATCACTGCCCTCAGGTGGTGGGAGTAGGAGGCCCAGCCTTTGCTCCTGGGAGCTGGAATTGAACCGCCAATGCAGTGGGCCATAGTCCCACACACAACCACTATGCCACCGGGGCTCAGCCTTAACTGAATAGCTTTAATTATTTTTCTATGATTGATTTTTCAAATAAAAAAACTTAAAATATAACTCAGAGTACACACAAAACTGGTTATTATTCAAAGTTATATATTCAATTTTTTTAAAAGACCAACCATATAACCTTCAAAGTATGCTCTATTGCACTTAATAAATTTGTCAAACCTTTTATTCTATTCCTGGAAACATTTTTCACATAACCTCCCTCTTTTTCAATTCACCTCTTCTATCTGTTAAATTGTTGTCCTTTTAAGTCCTCTTCCTTCGCAAACACAAAAAGAAGTTTTATGGAGCAATATAAGGTGCTTGGGGTCAGGGATGGATGCTGTCTTTTTGCCAAAACTGGTGCACTGTGATGGCTGCAGAGCAGGTACTGTCGTGGTGGCAAAACCAGTGCACCGTCAGCCACAAATCAGGCCTTCTTTTTGTCACGCTGTTAGGGCACCTTTTCAGAATCTCTAAGTAGAAAACTTGATTAACAGACTGACCTAGTTGAACAAACTCCAAATGCTACCCCCCCCCTCACATCAAACATAAAAGCAGCAAATGAACATTGTCTTGGATTTTTTTTATTTCACTTGACAAGCTTTTGGGGGTCAGGTGACAATTGCTTCTTCCACTGGATTGATTGATGTTTGGTTTCATGGTCACTTGAATAGCACCATGTCTCATTATCAGTAATGATAATGAAAAATAACACTTCAGCACTCTTCTTACAGAGCATGGAATATTCCTGTGAGATGATCTTTAACCTAGTGAGTTAGAAACCAATGCTCAAAATTTATAGCTGCCCTTCTCATTCCCAAATCTTCCATTAAAATTTGCTGAACCAAGATAGTTCAGATAACTTCCCCATCTCTTCAATGGTTTTTCTTTGGTGTTTGAGCAGAAATGCACAAATATTGTCAGCATTTTCGTACAGTGAGGAAGTTGACAGACATCCAGAATGAGGTTTATTATCAATCCACATTTCACCTTTTATGAAATGAGAAAGCCACTCATACACTTGATTTTTTCTCCTAGCACTGTCTTTGTGATCTCTGTTCAGCATCACAACAATTTCAGCATTGGCAAGATGTTCTCTTAAATTGACCGCCAAAAAATGAGTTTTAAATGAAATTCCTTTTATGAAAAACATTTGCTTTGACCAGAGAGAACCTTTCCAGATGGTGCGATTGAAAGCAGGAATTCAGAGTGTGTTGATAGGTTCTCGCCTAGTGGAAAAGGTGCACACCACTAAACCTCTGCATGGTGGACCTTTCTTCTGATTTTTTTTTGGTGGGGGGTTACTACTCCTTGCTTGGCACAATTTATTTTAGAACTCAATCCTGGCATTCTACTATCTTCTCATATATACATGAACTCAACATGGTGGAAGCACACAACCGTGATGCACATTTTTCTTGTTTTAAACTATGCAGTATTCCCTTCTTCTGGTCACAGAATGCCTCTTACTCCAGGCACTACTTTACACAGAAGCACAAAGAAATGTTCTAGAATTTCTATCATAATGTATTATGATCCATGCCTTGGCATTGTTACGAAGACTCAAATAAACATCTTTCTTGTATTCTCTGCTTTCAACCAACATCTGACATCAGAAAAGATATCCCTTGTTCATTGTGCTCTTCTGAATCTGGCCTGAAGTTTGGCACCTCCCTGTCAGTGTACCACTGCCAACTTTGTTGGATGATTTTCAGATTTTACTTGCATGTGATATCAATGACATTGTTTACAATTTGTATATTTTGTTGAATCACCTCTCTTTGGAATGACTAGAAATATGCATCTCCTCTAATTCACTGACCAGAATTGCAAAACACTTTGAAATTTTTAAAAATGCAGTATAGATGTCAATATCTTTTAAATAAAGTGCAAATGTTTCTAACTCAAGCACTGACTATTTTTCCATCCCCGTCTATAAATATGTGCTGTCTTAAAAGCAGAGGGAGAGAATTCCTGAAGCATCATGAAAAAATAACTACTACCAGACATGTTCAAGTTTCCTCCTGTCTGCCATCATGAAGGAAGTAGAAACCATGGCGCACAGGCCACAGACTGGTCCAGGACACTGTGAGACAGAACAGAAGAACAGTGTGGAGATTAGGCAACTTTGAGAGAGAGCTGAGCTGACATCCTAGCCTACTGAAGCAGAGTCAAAAGGACAACATGGTTAAGAATCTGAAGATCAGAACGAGAAATGTCCCAGAATGAGGAGGGATGTTGTTATGACCAATGACTATATCCTTAATGCTTTTTTTGTTTTTGTTTCTGTTTTATCCTAACTGTAGTAACCTGATCCATATACATGAACCACATTAACATAAATGAAGGGTTCTGGGTCTGGGACACCATGAGACAGAACAGAAGAACAGAACCATTATCCTCAAGATGATCCACAGCTTGCTATGACCCATGAAGTACAATGTCCTGGCATAGTCAATAAAACACAAGTAAACATCTTTCTGGTGTTCTCAGTTTTGAGCGAAAATTCACCGACATCAATAGCGATATCCCTTGTTCCACACCCCCCTCTGGATCTAGCTTGAAGCTGTATATTGACAGGTAGCAACTTGTAAATATTCTGCTGTCACTTTTAAAATTTATCTTCTGGGGAAAAAATTACTTGTATATCATAATAACAATAGTGTTTGATAGTATGTGAGTTTTCTTGGGTCACTTTTGTTAATAATGAACACAGATATGAGTCTCTTCCATTAGCTTGTTCAGTTAGTCAGCTTCACATTTTTCTGACATAGGTAAGTGTGTGCTTTCAATGCTTCATCAGTTTGTTGGAATATTTCAATTGTTATTCAATCTGTTCCTTGAGCTTGGACTGGTTAATGCCCATCATGCAGCTTAAATTTCTTCTCTCAGTACCATTGGATGTTAATTATATGCTACAGCTTGAAATGATTATATGTCCTTCAATTATTTCTGGTATAAGGACTCTGTCAATTTTGGGTGTTAGAGTTCAATAGGTTTCTTGGGTCACACAGTGGTTATGATGTGCTAAACAAGGTGAGCTGTTGGACAGCCGAAGTGACTCTATCAGAGAAATTGGTTTTTCTACTCATATAAAAAAGATCACTGTGGGAAAAAAATCGCTGTGGGATGAGCCCTGGTGGTGCAGTGGTTGTGTGGAGGACTATGGTCCACAGGGTTGGTTGGTTCAAATCCAGCAGCAGCTCTCCAGGAGCAAGGCTGGGCTTCCTACTTCCACCAGGGCAGTGATGCCACGCAAGAAAGAAAGAAAGAAAGGAAGAAAGGAAGAAAGAAAGAAAGAAAGAAAGAAAAAAGAAAGAAAGAAAGAAAGAAAGAAAGAAAGAAAGAAAGAAAGAAAGAAAGAAAGAAAAGATCACGGTGTCAAAAAATCATCCGTGGCATTCTACCCTGTCTGTAGTTGTAGTCAAGCAGTATCAACTCAAAGGCAATGAGCTGGGTTTGGTTTAACACAGTTCAATATTTGCCAACAGAATCCTTTAATATTTCAACTGGAGGTTCGATTTTTTTTTCCTTCAGGTCTTTTTAAGGACTTCACATATAGTTTTTCTATCTTGCATGATCTGTTAATACTTTGTGTGTGTGTGTGGTCTCACTGCCCTGGTGGGAGTAGGAAGCCCAGCCTTGCTCCTGGAGAGGTGCTACTGGATTTGAGATGTCAACCCTGTGGATTGCAGTCCTGCACGAAACCACTAGGCCACCAGGGCTCAGCCAATTTGTTAATATTTTATTAAAGATTTTTGCCCTCAGTTTTGATCTTTAATTTTATTTTTGATGATATCAACAGATTTTTAGTAAGAATTATTGACTTTACAAATTGACAGCAATATTTCCTCCCCTATTTTCAAGAAAAAATATGCATCTTCTCTTCCTTGGCTAGAATTTCAAAGTTTTGTAAGCTGGATAGAATTTATCAGTGGACACAATTAAAATAGAGGTTTTTGCTGGAGCAGTTAGTAATAACTAAGTAAATTTATTCAGTATATGTAGTGTTTTTCTGATTTTTCCATATAATTTTGGTAAGTCATATCTTTAACACATTCAAATATTTCGTCTGAACATCAAATCAATATTTATTAGACTAAATAGTAGTTCATGTCATCTTTCTTATTGTCTATGAACTTTTGGTGACAATACCTTTCTTGATTTTTGATACTAAACATGTATTTTCTCCATTTTTACCACAAGTCTAATTTTTGAGCATGTCAATTATTTTGGCTTTTTTAAATATACATTTTTATTTTCAGTCTTTTAATTATTTTCTCCTCTAATCATCCAATTTTTTTTCACATATTTGTTTTTGGATATTGATTAGAGAAACTTTCATTTAATCCAGATTGTGTGTTCATAGTTGTAACTTTCCAACTTTAGTCTATTACTTTTGTTAGGTGACACTGAATTCATTCTGACTTATCCAGCAGAATCAAACATTGACCATTCCGGCCCAGTCCTCACAGTTGTTTGTATGCATGAGTCCATCTCTGGAGCCACGGTGTTCACCCTGCGTTAACCCGTCTGCTGTAGCTTGGGTCTACAAATCTTCATATGACATAGTTCTGCTCCTGCCTAAGATTTCACAAATAAGTGTTAGGTCTGTTACAGATACCATGTTGCTTTTGAAATCTGATATGTGCGCTTCTTTTCCTGCCTTTTCTCAGGAACATGCATTTCTGCTGTCCCTACTTGTCTCTCTCTCGCTCAGTTTGGATTCCCTTTTCTACAGTTTCTCCATAATATGGAGTTTTTCTTGGGAAGGACTTAAACTGTGGTGTCAGAGGATTTATAGAATCCAAATTGTCCTGGAAATCGTCATGTAGAATAAATCTCTCCGAGTTTGGCTGATCTTGTTTATTCACCAGACAATCCACTAAATCTGGACATTTAGGTAGGCAGAAACAAAATTGATTTAGTTATGCCTCTTCCACAAAGGTTGTAATGCAGTTCAATTCTTAATGCTACTTGTCATTTTTCTTAGGCCGCTGTAATTATACATCTGGGAAGAAATTGTAATACAAAGTTTTGAATCAGATGTTATCTTAGATTTCATGATATCTAAGTAGCTTTGTTTAATTGGATAATTTGTAGGTATTAAAAGGAGCAATAAATAATAGCATTCACCACCATCTTCCTCAAGCCCTCCCTTCTTATAATACATGCATACCTGTAACTGTAGCATTTATGCATCTATGAATTATTTAATAGAGTACCTTACACCACATCAATATTTTGATATATATTACTTTCAAAATTATAAGTTGCTGGTAAAATATTACTTTCTAATCATGCCTAAAGATAAGAGATATAGATTAGAAAATCTGTTGCCACACCTGCTATTTGAAATTAAAATTTAGATGTCAGATGCATAAAATGTCTATGTTAAAAAGTTAGCTGTATTTAAGCATTTCAACAGGATTTTACAAATAATTTTGTAGGTAAGCTATAACATTGGTTTAGTCATGAATTTACAGCACAGAATAATATTTGAATCTGTTATCTGTTCATTTCAATACAGCAGAAAATCAGTTGGGTCAGAACTGATGCTCAATAAACACACTGTGAAAGTAAAATGGGTTCCACGCATTGGTTCTTAACTGCCTTTAAGATTTTACATGTTTTGCTAAATTGAAATTTCATACACTAAGAATAGTTCTTATATCTCTGTAACTTCCTAACCCCATGCTTTTCTGATAATGCACCTTGTAAAATAGGAAAAAACAGATAGAAATTAATTGCTAAAACTATATAGAATACTTTTCTTTAAACTCATTGAAGCATAAAAATAAATAGCATATTACTAAAAGGAATTTCGCTGTATTTATGACTGCTTGTAGTGTGAAATTGGTTGTTTGCAATATCAAAGGCTTGATTTATTTTCAGAATATTGTATGCCAGTTATCGCTACAGAAAAATAGAAATGTAAAATGAATGTATAAAGTGAAGCAATTATTGAAACAATATGTACTAGTGTGTGTTTCTGAATTTTATAAAAGTCGTTAGGGATGATCTATTAAAGAATCATATCTAAGAGTGTATTTTATTATCTGTTGGTGCTCATTTAATTTAATATTGCTTGATTTGTTTTATTTTTGTATAGATAATTCTCATAGAAAGAATATAGAAAAGCACTCTACCAAAAAGAATTGATCGATATCCCACCATTTTTAGAGGTAGCATAAGATCAAGAACTAATCATATGAAAGAAAGAATTTCCAACTGGACTCATGACTTGACTGAAACTGAAAACTCCTGGAATTCATGGAGTAACAATTGAAATGCTTCCACCAGATACTGAAGTGTAGAGAAACAATGTCCTGTTTCCCAGAGGGCTTGCACATTCAAACACTGAGGGACAGCATTTCGTGGGCAATTGTCTGCACGTTCCAGGAACTTGGCGCAAACACTGAGAGAGTCCTTGCTCAAAATCAAAAAGATTCCATCCGCTGAAAATGAGCCCACACACAAGAACATCTCTCGCTCATATGGAGAATGCTTGTTAATTATGAGTTATGCAAACATCATGAGTCTGAAGCCATTGTGCTCTAGTGTTTGTCTTGCATTTTAACTTTTGTGAACTTTTTTACTTGGTGTTCAAATAAAATCCAACTGGTATCCTCGTGATGCAGTACTTATTGGTTGGGCTGCGATCCACATGGTTGGCTCTCAAAACCACCAATAACAGATAGAGAAAGACCCAGTTTCCCAGTCCTATAAACAGTTAAGATCTCAGAAACCCATGGAGGTGACATTGACATGAGGACAGGGAAAGCAGAGAAGATCAGGACGGTCCTCTCGCTCTTGAGCCCCTCTCCCTTTCCTTCGTGACTCATTCTCCAGCCTTGAGTGATTCCCAGTGGGCCGGAGGGCTTGCAATGAAGCATTGGAAGCACTCGTTTGTGTCAAGAAACTCAGAAGGCCAACCAATTGAAAGAAGTCCCTATCTGTGGACATTTCAAAGAAAGATAAACCAATAGAATGTGGAAATTATCAAACAATAGGATCAATATCACATTCCAGTATAAATTTGCAGAAGAGAGTGCAAAATTGGTTGTAGAAGTATATTGACGGAAGCTTCTAGAAATTAAACCCCAAAGAAGAAGGATATGTGGATTGATGAATATCATTTCTAAAATCGTGTAGACCGTGGTTGAAGGCAGAACCTATGAAAAAAGATGCACATTATCAATTTATTCATGCTGCCTGTACAAGTCTTTTGTATCTAAAAGGTTATTTTTCCTTCTGCAAACTTGATCAATTTGATTTCTTGAATGCTTGAGTGTGAATTCAAGTAAAATGAAGTGTTTTACCACTAGTCTTCCCTCTTTTTATCTGAGTGTTCCTCTGATCCTGATGCTATATTCCGACAGTTCAGCTTCTCAGATGATTTTGTCAGCATGTAAATTCAATAAGTATAGAGAAAGAGCACATGCCAAATCCACACTTTTCTTGATTTTAAATCATCCAAGATTCCTTTTTTCTCTTTTAAAGATGGACTTTTGATTTATATTCAGGTTTGGCATGAGCCCAATGAAGAGTTCTGGAATTCCCATCATTCAAAAGTTGTCCATAATTTCTTATGATCCACTTGGTTGAAAGTCTTTGCATTTTTAATAAAGAATACATACAGTTCTTGGTGATATTCTCTGTTTTCACTCCTGGTACAGTTGGCAGCAGCACTAGAATCCTTTGTTCCATGTTCATTGCTATGTATAAGGATTTCACTTGCTTTTTTTAATCAACAGGAGCAGACCCACACAAATTCTATTTTCTAGTCTGTTTTCATATGAAATCTCTGCTGAAACCTGTTTAACCTGGATGACCCTGCTGAGATTTCAACTATTGATGGCATGTATGATGGTTAAGAACTAGGTCAATTAGACACTCCTGGGTAAGGATAGGTGTGGAGCCCAACTTATCAATCATGTTGCATCCTGATGTTACCTTCTTAGGGATGTGACCTTTTGAATAAGAAAGAGACTGAGCAAAGTCCAATCCTATTTGATGTTTTTCTTGGTCACTGAATTTCACAGGCCACCTTAAACCTTTTGTTTGTAAGTTTATGACTATTGTGTCAGTCCAGTCCGGTAGAGTAGACGAACAAATTCATAGACACACATATGGATATAAGGAAAAGGTTTATAAACAAGAGGAATGAGACATTAAGAAATCATCCCAGCCCAGTCCAGTTCAAACTCATAAGTCCGATATTAACCCATATGCCCAATATCAGTTTATAAAGTCTCCTTCCAAATCACGAAGTCACAGGCCAGTGGGAGCAGAGTCCTGGTGCTGGCATGGCTCCTCACTTCCAAGGTTCAGGGTCCATCAACAGCATCCAGTGGTGGTAGAAGCAACTCAGCACTGGCAGGGGTCTCCACATTGCTTCTCCAGCTTCAGAGGTCTAGTTCCATCAAGGCAAAGCTGGGTGGCTTTTCCTCAGGCTCCTGCAGCAGCTCCGACATTGCCATCTTGTCTTGTCCGTAACTCCTTGTCTCTAAGACTAGCTCCCAAAACTAGGGAGATAGTTTCTCATCTCCATGAGGGAAATATCACGAGATTTCCCAGAAGTCCCAGGAGAAAGCCATGCCCACAGAGAGACCTCATTGGCTACTTAATGGCTATCTCCAGATTAACAGGCTAGACTCCACCCCTACATCTCAATCATGAAATTGACACAAGCACACAACTGCCACAACTATAATGTTTTTTATAAGAGAACATTCTTTGCAAGCATATGTTTTTTACATCGTGCAGTATTTTCTTGTCTAAATAAAAGTAGCATATGAACATATTTTCTAATGTTTTGACGAGTAAAATATATTTCTCTATATATCAGTTAACACGTTTTATCACACTCAGTCTTACTGATTGCTTTTTGTCAAATTGATCTTTCAATAGTTAAGACAGGAACTGAATCACTATTTCACCCTTAGCTTTTACGAATCTTAACTTTATAATATTTTAATGGTTATTTTTGAGAATTTCCTATTACTCCCCCTCTAAGATACCAAATTTCAAAACTATGAATGAGCACTCTGCTTTGCAAACTCAACATCAAGTTTTGATGTTACTCCAGGTTTCTTATGTGCTCCAGCTAATTTCTATCTTGTCACATTGTCCCCTCAATCTTACCTCACAGAATGAGGGAAAGATTTACTTTCTGGAATTACTTGTGTGTCTTTCCCTGACTCAAAATTGTAGTAATCTGTAGCTTTTCATTTGTGGAGGAAATTAGAGACCCAGTTACAATATCTTTCCACTGTCCTATCCAGATTCTAATCCTTGACCTTTTCCCTATGCCCTTAGTAAAGGTCCAAGATAAAGGGTCAGACAGTGACTGCAGTTCTATTCTGAGGCTGACATTCCATGGGATACCAGTCTTTTATGCCAGCCTATGTCAGGACAGGTAATTAAAGTTTATTTTATATTTTGTTATTACTGTGCACTTTTCAGTTGATTTCTAGTCATAGAAACCCCATAGAACAGAGTTTCCATAGACTTCCCCATGTTGTAATCTTTATAGGTGTAGACTGTCACATTTTTCTCTCAAAAAGCTGGTGAAGTTGAATGATTGAAGTTTATGACTGTTAATTATCAGTTTAACATCTAACCACTACTTTGCAAGGACTCGCTCTCTCTCTATCTCTCTGTTCTCATTTGTATTCCATACTGTCCAACTACTCAATCAAGGAAGAAAGCAAAGATGAGTCACTTTACTTGCAGAAATGAGTCACATTATACCTAAAATGATTCCTTACATTCTGAAATTTAGTTAATTTAGGTCAGTTATGTTTCTGGTAACATGTTCAGTGTTTTGATGAAACAGTAAAAAATCATACTATTTTATACTACTCTATTTGTTCTTGTAAGTAGGGTGAGCTCTTGTAATTTTCTATATCCTATTTAGACGTTTTAGTTCACTGGTTATGTCTCTAAGAAGATGATCTGGAAATTAGACACATCACTTATGATTACATTCATGGACCAAAACATAGCCACATGGGAGGCTGAGAAATATACTCTCTGGTGAGGTAGCCATATGCCCAGCTAGAACTTAGCAATCATAATATAAAAAAAGATGAAGTAAATTAGCAGTGTGTTCCATGGCTGATCAAGGATAATTTGTTTTATATGATTGGTATTATTGAGATTTTATTACTTTTTTCACAAGACCTACAATCACCATGTCAGATTGTCTAGAGAAACAAATTCAGTGCCATTCCTTTAGATAAAAGAAAATAATTATATCTGATGAAGGTAACCAGTCCAGTCCAACTCATCTATAACTTGTCGATAATATCATCTTCAGATTTAGGTAGCTGCATGCAATGATACAGAATGAAGGAAAATTACAAGCCACTGGATGGATATGACACATGGTTCCAAGGTTAATGGAAACTTGTCAAGGCACAGGCAGCTCTCAGGATCAGTAGGAGACATCATTAGGCTGTGGATAGACTGACAGGTTAGATTCCACCCTTTTACTCTCATTCATCTTCAAATAGATATAAAACCATTTATCGAAACACTGTAGAAGGTAATGAGGGATTTCTGAGTCATATTAACCCTTTGCTTCCCAAGGACATTTAAAAGTAGATTTCTATTAAGTGTCAATTTTTTTTTGGGGGGGGGCGTTTCACTGCCCTCTGGTGGGAGTAGGAGGTCCTGCCTTGCTCCTGGAGAGCTGCTGCTGGATTTGAACAGTCAGTCCAGTGGACTGACCCGCACTCAACCACTAGGCCACTGGGGCTCAGGCCAAAGTGTCCTTCTTTCATAATATTATTCTCAAAGATGAATATTCAAATTATATTAGACTTTATCTGCAAGAAAATTCTCATAGATACTATACTACCATGAAACTAGATAGGAGAGCCATTAGTCTTAAATAAAATGGTTCCTCCTTCTATATCTTATCCCCCCCTATGTTTCTTCCATGTGTAAATAGAACAGTAATATAATTTCAAATGTCATCTCTAACTAAAATGAACTCTTAGTTATTAAAAGTACTACCAAGATCTAATAGTTCAAATTGTTGTTGATTGATGCCATAAAATCATTTCCTACCCTGAGCAAAGGGCACAACAAGACCCCATCCTGCACGGTCCCACAATCATGGCTATGTCGGAGCAGATGACCGCAGCCACACTGCCAGTCTTGTTAATGTTCATTCTCATTTTGTCCTGCTGTCTACCAAACATGTCTTTTTCCAAGAATTGGGTCTTTCCAGATTGTGTGCCTAAAATAATATGCTACGTTGTTTTACCATCTGTACTTGTAAGGAAGTTTCAGATTTCCAAGCCAGACTTGGTCATACTTCTCACTCCAAAAACTAAACTTGCCGTGATCAAGTTGATGTCAATTCAGTCACCCCATAAGATAAGGTAAAAATGCCCCTGGGAATTTCTGAAAGTGTAACTGTTAACAAAAACAGAAAGCCCAGTCGTCCTCTTTCAGGGAGGCTCATGGTTTTGAACTGGCTACCTGGTCAATCACAGCCCAACTCGCAACCACCTCTCTGCCAGAGCTTCCATATTTGGGGCTCCTTCAACTGCCACTGAGTCGATGTTGATTGTGTTACTGTAACTGCTTACCTAAGTAAAGAAGCCAGGCGATCTCCTACAGCTCTGCTGCTGGTTTTGAACTGCCAGCCATGAGGATCATATAGCCCAACACATAACCACTACAGCCACAGGACTTCTCTACTTGGGGAATTCCATAGTACATCCAATGTTCTTTGTCAATCAATGATATGTAGGAGGATATTTACAATACTATGCCCTGGGTCAGACCACCTTAGACGCCAAGCTGATGTATCTATATTTTAATACATTAAAAATGTCTTTTCATCAAATTTGACCACATAAATATGTAATTAGATTTTCTTACTGCTTCTTGGTGTGTATTATATATAGATCCTAATAAACTAAAATCCACGACAGCTATATTTTCTCCTCTTTTAAGGACGTTTCTTATTGTTATAGTTAGGAGAATGTTCGTTTTCTTTATGTTGAAATGTAGACTACTCTGAGTGCCGAATATGTAAGTATTTTAATTCCCTGTAGTTTTCAACAATCAATGCTGTGTCAGTTGTATATTGCAGGTAGCTAAAGGGTCTTCATCTGTTCCTGATGCTGTGTTCTTTTTCATATAGTCTTGAATTATTTTCTCAGCATGCAGAGTGAATAAATATGGTGAAAAGGTATAATGCTAATAAATACCTTTTTGTGTTTTAAACACACTCATCTACTCACAGCCACCCAGTTGTCTCTGACTCAGAACGACCTTATGTAGAATTTCTGAGGGTGTAAAGCTTTGCCAAAGCAGATAGCTTTATCTTTCTCAGGCAGGGTTCGAACAGGAAACCTATTCTTAGCAGTACTGACAGTGTCATAAAGGTTCCTGTTTAGCTACACAGTGATACTTTATTCTGTCTGAATAATTGCCTCTTTGTCTAGGCTATGTACAGATTGTGCCTGAGCAAGATAATTTGGAATTCCAGATCTTCACACTGTTATCCATAATTTGTGTAAGCCACACAATCAAGTGCTTTTGTGCTCTCAATAATGTACCACAGTACCTTGCTGGCATTCTCTGCTACCGGGGAAGAACCATTATACATCGACAATGATAGCTCACATCTCATGTCAGATTACGAATGCTCTGCAACCATTTTAAAAAATGGTCTTCAGTTAAAATTTGGTTACAGTGATATTAGTAATATTGTTAGATTATTTTCAAATTCTGATTAACCTACTTTCTTTGCAATGGGAGAAAATATTGATCTACTCCTACCAGGAAGCAAGGCAGCTGTCTTCTAACTCTCTTACATCCATTTACTGATCAATGGGCATTCCGCCAAGTTCTGCACTCATATTTTTCACTGTGGACATTTTCCTTCAAAACCATTGGTTCTCTGTCATCCACTACCTCCTGGAATGGTCGGATGCTCAGTGATTCTTTTGGTCGAGTGAATGTGCCTAAAATTCTGTGTCATTCAATATTTTGTGTTAAGAATCAATATTGAAACTCAAGCATGACTTATTTTCTTTAGTTCTTTCAGCCTGAAAAATGTTAGAATTTCTTCCTTTTCCACCAGCTTCAGGATTTTATATGGTCACTTATATTACCCTTTGAAAATTTGGAGTCACCCATTGAGATCTCTGTGCAGCTCTTTCACTGATTGTTCTTTGCATTTGCCTTCACTATGCTCCGTGGAAAAGCAAGTTTCAGGGTGTCTTTTGACAGCAGTTTTGGACTTTTCCTCTTTCCTTTCTTTTTAAGTTGACTTTTGCTTTGTTCATTTGTGGTAACCTTGATGTCATCCTAAAAGCCACATGGTGTTTCACTATTGGTGTTCAATACCTCAACTATTTCCTTGAAATGTTCTCTAGACTTTAGTGGGGTATATGTAGAGCTATATTTGGCTCTCTGCAAATTTGTTTTGACTGATGGCATTGAGATTCTCTCTGGTATTTTTCTACAGGTGTAGTTAATTTGCATCGTGCATCTTCCATCTGTCAATGATATGTATAATCTAGTTTTATTCTATGGAAAAATATTTCAAGTACACAAGCCATTGTTTTGGCAAAGTATTATCATGTGACCAGTAGTACCATTTCTGTCAGCAATGTGGCTACATTTTCAAATATTGATCTTTCTTCTTTGTTTCCTACTTTGAGGCTTCAATCATCTTGACTGAATATTTGATAAATTTCAGACAGCAAGATTTGGTTACAATCTTCATTGGCATCAATGATTGTTGCATAAATATAAATGATACTAAAATATCCTTGTTAGTTTTTTGTCCTGATAAGTGAATGGATATCATCATATTATGGACAACGCTGTTCATAATATATCTTAATTTTTTCATTATTTCTAAAATCATCTTATTTGGAGCTCATACAGCTCTAATCAAAATATATGCATACATACTTTGTGCCTGTATTTGCATCTTTTTTGGGGGAAGAGATGTACTCATTCATATAACTCATCATGATTCATACACCCATCCATTGGATCATGCACATTGGTACATTTGTTGCCATCATCATTCTCAAAACATTTTCTTTCTACTTGAGGCCCATTATCTTGAAATTTTTTATGATGGATGTGGTGCCACTTTTTTCAACATTTCATTATTGGATTAATAGACTATATGACTGTTTGATTGAAATGACCAATTTTAGGCTATTTCAGTTCACTAATGCTAGGATATCAATACTCAGTATCCAAACATTGTATTTAATGTTTGACAGTTTCAGATTTTTCAACTTCACCCCTTGTATATTCCATGTTGCCATTGTAAATGGACATTGACAGTGGTTCTTTCTTATTTTGAGTCATGCCATATCAACAAAAGAATTTTCCAAACCTTTGTCCCATCCACATCATGAAGGCTAATTCTCTTATCATGTGACAGTCAAAATTTTATATTGAATGCCTTCCCCTTTAAGGGGTTCATATTCTGACATTATGTCACACAATATACTTATGATATTCATAATATACTCAGTGGTCAGTTTTCAGAAGTAGAACACCTCTTACTTCCTCTTCCTAATATGTCTTAGTTTGAAAGTTACCTTGAAACCTCTCTACCCATTGGATAACTTTTAAGATCACAGCAACAAGGGAGTCACAGGGGAGCTAGAAGTGCACAGTTAAAAATATTGTTACAAATTTAGCTCCACCAATAAAAAGTTTATTTCAGAGTACTCATTTGTAAAGCTAAGTTAATTTCATAAAATATTTTATAAAGAAACTTTCTATTATAATCTACTGATACTGAAATTAAAGAATTTAGTTTATCATTCTTTAATTTTAGTATAAATGAATCATTTTCTAGATGTCATTATCGTGTTATGTCTGACTAGGAAGACTCGGGTCATTTTAAGAGGAGGGAGCCTGTTAGCACACAGCTTAAGTGCTTGCCTACTAAATGAAACACTGTTGGTGGAACTAGCCAGAGACTCCTTAGGGTAGCTGTTCTCAGAGATCTGGTACTGTAACCAATTTAGGGGTTGAAAGACCTCTCACAGGGGTCATCTAAGACCTTCAGAAATAGTCTTCAGAGAGTTCCACTCCTCTATCTGTCTCCACATGCAGATCTGCCCACATACAAGTGCCCAGGATGTTACCCATGCTGAACCATGCTTCAAGACAAAATTTCATTTATTCTTAATTAGAAATAAATATTTCACAAGATATAACTACATGGTTTTTATGCTTCTATGCTTTAATTATGTTCAACTTATAACAATGGAAATACATCCTGTATGTGAGATATTTACACTAAAATTCATAAGAGTAGCAAAATTACGGTTAGGAAGTAGCAATGAAAGCAATTTTATGGTTGGGATCTGCAAAACATGAGGAACTGTCTTCAAGGGTCACAGCATTAGGAAGGTTGAAAACCCCAGCCTAGGGGAAAGATGTGGAAGTCAACTTTTGTAAATGTAAGTCTCTGATCATGTCTCTGTCTTCCCCAGTGTCTTTGAGTCAAAATCAACTTGACTTCAAAATATTTTTTTAGTGATAACTTGAACTGATATCATAAAATTATAAGCTAGACACTTGTGGGAGGATGACACTGAGATAAGTTCACCCTGTAGGAACTTTCTTTGAGTTAAATTTGGATAGGCAGTGAAAGGACGAGTTTGTGAGAGTGAACTAGCAGTGCCTGGGACACCATTTGTGGGTCTCCCCACAGACAGCACTGCTGTGCTCCCCAGGACACATTCTTCCCTCCTTTCCCCACTGTGTTAATCTGGGTTGACTAGAGAAACAAATCAAGAGACACCCACAGATGTGCAAGACAGGACTTTGCATAAAAGAGCAATTGTATGTTAAGAAAATACCCCAGCCCAGCCCAGATCAAGTACATAAGCCCATTTATCCAATACTAGTATGTAAATTCTGCATTAGATTCACCAAACACATGCAATGGTGCCAAATGCAGGAATATCACAGACCAGTGGATGGAAAGTCATGCAAATCCAGTGACAGAGGAAGCATCTCAGTCCTGGCATGGGTCTTCACATGACTGCTTTAGTTCCTGGCTCCATCAGAGTGACTACATGTGGCTTGTCAACAGGAATGTCAAGCAAAAAGTGTGTCCTGTCTCCATGAAGAAAAACAGGAGTTTCCAAGATCCTTAGAAGGCCATGTCCACACAGAGGCATTGCCTATGATATGATTGAAAAACTAAACATTAAACACCACCTTTTTACTCAAGTTGGCAGGCAAGAGTGTGTAACTTCTATATCGGCACCAGAGACCCAGGTGACCTGTGACCAGAGCACCAGGGCCTTGCCCAGATCTCTCCCCCTCCCACCTGAGACCCACAGGAAATATTCACCTGCTTTCCCTGGGCAACTTTTTTCAGCAATACTGACCACATCACCTTCCATTTCCTTCTCCCCCACCCTACAGTGATATATATGCCACTGAAATTCCCAGTTGATTCTTTCCCAAGGAACTTGTACTCCTTGATCCCCAACCGGGAACACACATGCTGTTCCCAGTTTGTTCTAATCCAAATGACTCAAACCCCATGCAACCTTGCACTTCACCAGCTGCCCTAGCACCTCATCCCAGCAATACACCTGCTGCAGTTTCCTGTTTATTGTCTTTACCCCAGGTGATTAGAGCTCACTGCCCCTAGCCCTAATCTCTCCCTGTCCCACCTAAGAGACACACAGTGTTCACCTGCACCCCCTGTGCACCCAACCCTTGAGATCTGAGTTCTATGCCTCCCTCAGTGACCAGCTTGCCCCCTGCTATTCTCTCCCCACTTCTCATTTCCAAGTGACACATGCTCCACAGTTCCCCTCACTTCCCTGCCCATGTAACCAGAGCATAGCAATGCCTTGCAATACAATTCCCACTCCCACCTGAGACCCACACGTTATATTTGCCTGCATCCCTGGCACATCATGAGCCCCCCCCCACCCTTTGGGCCCCAATTTCTAACAGCCTGACCCTCTAAGACCTCCCTTGGATTTCCGGAGGTCCTGGACACTGGAGAATGCTGGGCCCCAAACATCTGAATATCAATTGGAATCATCCCTTGCCACATCACTTAATACTCTACTAATAGCCAGGGAACAGCTTGGTCATCCAGATGGATAGCCCCAACCACCAAGCAAGAGAGGCAGAGACAGAGAGAGATGTACACAGCTCAAACTCATGGTGTGTCTGACTCTATGTAGTGGATAGTTTCATTCTTATAATCTTCTGAGAACAAGAACCCAGGCCTCCTTTCCCTGACAGAGGAATTGGAACTCAGAAGACATCACCCATAGCCCTTCCCAGGCCCTGACTAAGAAGATCTGCCTCTCTGGGGTGCCCAATACAATTGTCTTCTCCATCTTGAACTATATGTAAGGAGCAGAATGTCTTGAGTCATGTAGTAACCTACTCTAAAGGTATCACCTGATATAAGCAGTAATAAATGAAGGGCTGAATATTCCCTACTTAAAGTGGAGGGTCCCAAGGAACTCTGTAGGTATTATACACTGAAGAATTCCTGAGTCAGTTGTTTGTTCTCACTCTGTCACCCTCCCCTGCAAAACACCAACTTGGTATGCTGCCAACCCCTTCACTCTTCCCTAACTGCCAGGCAGCAACTTGTGTCATGGGCTGCTCAAGTGATCTTGCACCACTAGCTACAAGTATGCACTCCCTTCACCCCCTGTGGAAAATCCAAAGCCTGCCCCTCTATTAGCCCACTGTCCCTGTGCTGCTGTCTGCCTGTGTGTGCATTTCATCATCCGTCCACCATTGGGGAAGGGGAATATATACAAGCCTGCAGACTATCCCACTGTTGTGTTCTTGTGCTGGGAGAAGGCCAAAATTAGACTGCCCCTTCAGGGCACCAAAAAGATGTCATAGTGGCCTGAGGGTGGTGGATGTTGGAGACCACTGCAGCCAGCAGATCTGAATCCCTATTTGGACAATTCCATTGCTGATTTTCTGCATACAGCCCTAACAGCAAGGGTGCAGCAAGACCCTCCAGATAGACAGCTCCAGAAGTCTTGGGAGTGACCCAGGATCAGTAAATCATTAGAGAAAGCTCAATCTAACATGCAAATGGTGCCAGAAAGTCTTAGATTTATTCTTATTAGCCTCTGAGTCTTCTAGAAAACAGAAGACTTATCCCCTGTGTTATATGTACCATGTGCAAAGTACAACTGCCAACTAAAATCCACGTAGACTATAATCCAAAACAGGAGTCTCTGCAAGAATTCAAGAGAAACTAATTTCTGAAGAGAACCAGAACTTAGCAATACACATAGAAGAAGAGGCTTTGAACCACCCCAGAAAGAAATCTTCAAATTAGTGCTTAGTATCATACAAGATTTGAGAGAATTAATACAGAAGAAGGATGAAAAAATAAAGATAGGATCCACATACCAAGAAGAACTGTAAGAGTTAAGGGACCGTGCAGCTGAAGGAAATAAAACTATGACACTTACCAATCAGATGGAAGAAGCAGAGAACCATATAAGCAACCTCAAAGATAACCAAGCAGAATTAAAAAAATATGAAATGCAATTAAGCAAGATAATTAAAGAAGTTGAAGAAAACCTGAGAACAATTAGCTATGCTATGAAAAGAAGCAATATCTGAAAAATTGGGATACCAGAGTAAGATGTAATGAAGAAATCAACAAACAAAATAGTGAGGCAATTCCTGGAAGAAAACAGCTCCAATATAATGAAAAGGGATTAGAAAATCATCCAGGAAACAGAAAGGACATCATCTAGACAGAACCCCAGATCTGTGTGAGGAAATCTATAGACCATAATTACAAAAAACCAAAGAAGATCCTTATGTGGAAGAATATCCCACGCTCATTGAGCTTAAGACTCAATTGTAAAGATGCCAATCCTACCCAAGGTACTATATAAATTCAATGCAATTCTGATGCAAAGTCCAGCATCATTTATCAAAGAAATCGGGAAAAAAAAATGTTTGCTACTTTCATATGGAGATGGAAGAAGCCCAGAACTGGCAAAGTAATTATCAATAAAAAAAAATAAAAAAAAAAGTAGATGGACTTGCATTACCTGGCTTCAAAACTTATTATACAGCTATAGTTGTCAAAATAGCTTGGTTTTGGCACAACAAAAGATAAGTGGACCAATGGATAAGTACAGAAATTCCAGAAATAAAAGCAGCAGCAAATAGGCAACTGATCTTTGACAAAGACCTCAGAGACATCAAATGAGAAGCAGCTACCCATTTCAACAAATGGTCCTGGAAAAACTGAATATCAATCTGAAGAAGGATAAAACAAGACCCTGCATGCACAAGAAAAAATTCAAGGTGAATCACATATTTCAAAGTAGCACTCAAGACTATCAAGATCATCAAGAAGAAAATTGGAAAAAACCTAGAAAACCCTAGCATGGGGAATAGATCAGCTATCAGAAATTAGAAAAAAAATACACTCCCAAGGAAGATAAAACAGATGTGTGGGACATTCTAAAGATAAAGCACTAGTATACATTGGAAGACTTCATCAAGAGAATAATAAGTGGGCTCACAGACTGGGACAGAATATTTATCATAGATAAGTTACACAAAGTGCTTTTTACTAAAATCTACAGAATCCTGCTAGCTCACAACAAGCTTAGAGAAGCACAAAAGGTCATATACAACATGAGTCCACTGAGGTATGTCCAAAATGACATAAAAGAAAATGCACATGACACACAATTTCTGGGGTAAGAACTGGATATTCTGGCAAGAGCCAGTTCAAATCTAAACCCAATAATCCATACATCATCAACAACAGATTCAGAAAACACCTGTGCTGAAAGGTATCTTCCCCCAGCCCACCCCTTATCATGTAACTCACTGAGGAGTAGTGAAAGAAACAAAAGGCAATGGGGAGTTAGAGAACTAACCAACTCAAGGTAAAGGTATTACTTATATCTCCACAAGAAAGGGAGAGCAAGAGTAGACTTCACCCCAGCATGCCAATCCTTGGGGACAATGTAGCTGAGTGGAACAGATCGTTCCCAGACATAACCGCAGGGCTGGCCTCAGCCTGAGATCTGAGGGTCTTTTCTTAGACATGAGTACTCCAGAGAACAGCCCTAAAGATACAGATTGTGGGGCTGAGCCCCAGTGACATAAGTGGTTGAGGGCAAGACTGCGGCCTGTGGGCTTGGTGGTTCAAATCCAGCAGCGGCTCTCAGGAGCAACACTATGTAGCTCCCACAACCACCAGAGCGCAGCGATGCTCCCCCCAAAAAATAATAAAAAGAAAATTAACTTACAGAGGGTGAAACAAGTGGCCAGTCTGACCCACACACCTGGGGACAAACCAAGAGGGGAGTGCAACAGACCAATGATGGGATTGAAACCACAAAGATCCTAAGGAATCCCAATTGTAGACTTCTGATTGGGGATAACACTTGGCACCCCACATGAACTGGTTGGGGGTTACTCAGAAGTGGGTCATGCTGAAATCTAAAGAGCAAATTGGAAGGCCTTGGATTGCTTCATCCCAAACTGTGGGTACAGCAACATGGTCTACAAGATACTCTTTATGGGCATGGGTGTGGCTCTTTGTCATGATCCCTGTTTGACTAGTAGCTATCTGCATGTTGCTGTTAATTTGTTTGGGGGGAGGGTTGTTTTAATTTTGTATATTTTATTATTATTATTTGTTTATTTGCTTGTCTATACAAGAAATGCTGGTAAGGCTGTCTTACAGAGACAGTAGTCAGACGGATGGTTGCTGGAAGGCATGGAAAGGGAAAGTGTGTGTGAGGTGAGCAGGAAGCTAACAATGATGGCTAGAGGGGAATAGTATGCATTCTGAAATGGACTATGAGGAGGGTGTAACCCTTCTCTATGTGTTTGATCATCTAATTGTATCTGGGAAGAATTACTGAGAAATGAACAGGCAAACATAATAGTGGGGTGGAAGATGAAATATACATATGAATAAATGTGTATTTGTTTATATATGTAAATGCAACAAGGAAGCAGATGGACTTGAGGCTCTATTTAAAATACAAGACTAATTTGCAGCAACAACATGGCATTGTGTGACATCTACATTCCTGACGTGATGGAATATAAAAGAAGTGCCTAAGCAAATGTAAAGAAAGCTGATGTTGCCAAGCTTTCAAAAGCTATAACATCTGAGGACTTAAAGACTTGTAGTTAAACAAGCAGCCCTCTAGCTTGGAAGCAAGAAAGCCCACATAAAAGAAGCATGCCATCATGTGTGATCATGCAGTGTTGACGGGAGAGGTATCAGAAGTTATAAAATAAAACAAAATGTAACCAAATCAATATGCAGGGGAGTGGATATAGGGGAGACCTAAAGTTCACCAGCAAAAAAATTGGATAATTCCTCTTAGAAAGGTTTCACTGAATGAAGAATAACTCCAGGTGTGATGTGGCACAGAAGAAACACATAGCTATCCCCCAGTTAATTTAGATCTCTTCCTCCACAATCAAGGCCCTAATGTGATATACCTCATTAATTATGCTACATTTGTGTTTGTTTCTTTGTGGATTCACTGTCACTTGGCACATGGCAGTCAAGAGAGATGACCTCGCAAAGATAGTGAAAAGAGTAGAGGTTCCTTGAGGTTATGAGAGTTCGAATGGAGGTGAGGCCAGTTGATAACATTGATGATTTTCATGCCAATGGGATTGAACAACAGAAGTGTATAGAAGGGAAAGGATATATTGGAAAAATGTAATAGTTATGCTTACTGTGCTATCTAGGCCAATAGGAACGTGTGGTCAAAACTTGATTGGAGAGCAATGAGATAAATTGCTCTGTATAGTCCTGCCCCGTCTCTTTTGATCCCTGGTGATTGGAACAGTGTGCTGGTGCTTTAGTTAGTTCTCTGTCCCATTTTTCAATTAACTGGAGACTAAGTCTTCATACTGCTGTTGCATATGTCACATGAGCTTGAGGCTGGTGGATCTTGTTGGCATCATATTCGAGATCGAGATCCCATCGGGACCTGCTTCACTAATCTTCCATGCTACTGACTGTCACTGACCCACCATATTCCATGCTTCCTGAGGACAGACTCATACCGTCTTTCCTGAGAGAAGACTCTGCAGTCTGCTTCCTTGACCTTGGACCCAGCAGCCCAGGTGAGTTGAAGGACTTCTAGCAAATTAACTGTTCCATGACAGTGAGTTAAACTGAGCTCTCCGGTCTTCTTTGAGGACTAATTAACGGCTATATGCCTTCTTGCTGTATAAATCTATCATCTATCTATCTATCTATCTATCTACCATCTATCTATCATCTTTCTATCCACCTATCTATCATCATAAGAGCCTTGGTATTGTTTCTCTAGAGAACCCTGCCTAACATAGAATCTACTCAACAACATTAGGTTTGATTCTATATTTATCATCTTTTAATTTTTTTCTACAAAGATAAAGAATGGAATGACACTGTAAATTACACCTGTTCAAAAAAATAAATGACTGAAAAGCAGGAAGAAAAGAGTGTCAAATATCAAAAAGAAAACTAAATGTGCAATAGAAAATGATGCATAGTGGTTAGCAGAAGCATAATTTTGCAATATTTGACTTGGTGTTTCAGCCTAAGATATTTCTAGAATTTTCCAGGTTTCTATTGGAATTTGCAAGATGTTTTGAGATGCTACCGCTATCTAGCAAAATATGTTTTCCCCACACATTTCCCCATTTTTAAAAGGCTTCCATTATAACAACTGGTCACAACTTCTTTGTAATTAAGGCAAAGTATATATGTTTGATGTGTTTTAAATATCTGATTTTGTTGTCTGCATATGCTTTTGATTTTTTACCTTTGTTGGTGGTGGGGTGTTTTGCCAGCATTTTATTGGCAAGTAATTTACATATCATATAATTCAATGTTTAATTATCATATGAAGGAGTATTATAAAATCAAAAAACATCAAATTTAAAGCATCTTCTCTTCCCATGGTTGTTACCTCTAAGATGAGTTACACAATCACAATCCGTTCTAGTGCTTCCTCGTCCCTCCCATTTTCATTGTTTACTTCCCAAATTCCCTTACTCTCCCTATCATCTACTCCCACCCCTGTATTCCCTATAACCCCTTATATCACTTACTCTCTTTATGCTTCTCTTCCACCTGTGCTTCACAGCTGTGAGATTAACAAAAAACATTAAAAAGCAAAGTCAGTTTAAGATGGTAAGGATAAAAACATAGTATACAGGAAAAAATACTAATAATGCTTAAAAAGGGGAAAAATAAATAAAATCATTCAAAAGTACAGAGAAGAAATTTCTGTAGTGTAATCAGCAAGAGATTCTTGTACCCAGAATAAATTCAGGTTGCATCTATAAGGTGGTCAGCAGGCCGGGTAGCAAGGTCCATCCAGCATAATTAAGATTAGAGTGTTCTCTGCCTGATAGCAAGACTGTTCAAACACTTGACTCTGCCTAGGGCAGATCTGCCTGTGGCTCAAGGTGACTACATAATCTGCAGATAGGTTTGGGGCTCCTACGATCTACCCTAACTCTCCACAAATAGGATGCTCATAATTTTTGCTCTGATGCTTTTCTCCTCACCATATTCAAATTTTATAATTGGCATCTTTGGATTACACAAGCTGGTGTGCTTCTTTCAAGTGGACTTACTTAACTACTGGCATAGATGACTGCCTGTTTGATTACAAGTTTTAAGGTCCCAGACACTATTCTGATTGAGAGCTGGGCACCATCAGATTTCTTCACCACACTTTGCTATAACACCTTTCTCTTCTGTGATAGTTTTATGAAGGTATCAAACAGGGTCATGATGGAAGACTTGGTTGTTCTTAAGTGGGAGCTAGGATTTAGTGTGAGCCAAATTTTCATTCCTGTACTTTGCCTGTAACTTGGGAGAGAATACATATGTCATATCATTCCATAGTTCACACATATCAAATATAGTTGTGCACATTTTCTATCATAATTCCTGTTTTCTAAAACATAATTTTCCTTTCTGGACTTCTTGACATCATATTGCTCTTATCTCACTTTCCCCTCTGTATGTATCTCTCTTCCCCAAACTCTCGCTAAAGATTCTTGCCCTCCAGGCTGAATATCCTGGGTTTCATTTAGTGAAAAATAAAGAAACAACACAGCTTTCAGATGGTGGATCCCAATAGTAATTCATATCTGAGATACATTTTAATATAAATTATCATAAGCAAAATCTGATCAAATGGTCTTCTCTGGATTTCAGGGATAATATGTATCTTAATATATATAGCACATGGGACATTGATGTACCAAGACCTTGTTTGTCTGATAACAAACAGGTGGTATTCTTGACATTGCTGCCTTTTTCAACATGAGATACAATAAGTTTTTTTGGTGTAAGTCCTCAGGTTATAGTGTGTCTAAGGTAGAATCCAGTTCACCCAGCAGAGTTCCCATTTGTAATATCCACCACTGCAGCCTCTGAAGCATGATGTGCACCCTGAATATACAAGATTCAGAGTCCCAGTATTCTGCAGCAGTAGGCATGCACTCCTGAGATAAGCTCAGATCCTCTTTGTCAATTCAGCTCTAGTACGACATGGCACAAGACCTTCTGTGCCTAGTGATCCTTAAAGCATCCTCAGTCTTTTCTCTCCCCACTTGGTGGTCAGCAGTTTTTTCCCTCCCCATGAAAGGCATGCACCTATGCTCGCCCAATTATGACCATTCCCTCTTCTCTCTCCACTCTCTCTTCTCCCCTCTCCAATGCTGCTCCTCAAATCAGTAGCCTCACTCTTCTGACAGGGACACCTCTCGCTCTCTGAGGACTCTCACCCCAGATCCATGTGGAGACCACTGAGTAGACAGAATTCCTCCCACCTCTACCCTCCTCCTTCCTCTCCTCATCCAGTTGATTCCAGATGACATAAGGTGCCCACTGGGCAAGTGATCTGCAATATACTTTTTTGGAGTAGTTGTGCTTTTTTTTGTTATTGGTCCAGATCTTTTGTTATTGGTCCAGACTGTGTGCCAGAAGCCCCACTGCAGGAGACTCATAGAGCATTTGTCCTTCTGTGTTAGACTGATTTCACTCAGCATAATGTTTTCAGATCCCTCCATAAGTTGAGGCGTTTCATTGCTGTTTTTAGGGATGAATAGTATTCCATTTTGTTTATGTACCAGGATTTTTTAATCCAATATACTATTGATGGAAATAAAGGCTGTTCCAATTTCTTGCTACTATGAACTATACTGCAAAGAACCTTGGGAAGCAAACAACTGTTCGTGATGGTTCTCAGTTTTTTTTGGGTATCTGCTTTTCGTATTGTTGGGTCCTATGGTCGTTCAAGTTCATCTGTTTTAGGTATTGTCATATAAGAGTTCCTATCTTACCACACCCTCACCAACTTAATTCCTCTCAGATTTTAAAAAAATTGGGCTACAGTAATGGGTGTTAGGTAGTATTTGATTATTGTTTTTACTTGCATTCTCACTGGTATATAGGAATCCAATTAATTTCTGCTTGTTAATCTTGTATCTTGCCACTCTACTTAACTCCTGTATTGTTTCCAGGAGTTACTGTGAGCCCCTTACTGTGGACCCCTTAGGATTCCCAGTACATAAATCATATTGTCTGCAAATAGTGAAGGTTTCATTTTTTTCTTTCTCTAACTGAACAACTTACTATCTTGCAGTTGCCTTATGGCATTGACTAGGACTTCCAGCACCATGTTGAATACAAGTGGGAATAAGGGGCATCCTTGCTACCTTCCCTTGTTCAGTGGAAATGTTTTCCGTCTTTACCCATTGAGTGTAATATTAGCTATTGTTTTTTTTGTATAAAGCTTTTATTGTTTTAAAGATTTTCCCTTCTAATACCATCTTCTTGGGAGTCTTGTTAGAAATGGGTGTTGGATGTTAGCAAATGTTTTATTCTGTATTGATTATATGGCCATATGATTCTTGTCCCTTTTCTTATTGATATGGTGGATTTCGTTCCTTGTTTTCTGAATGTTGTGCCATTCCTGTATCACTGGTGTGAATCCCAGCTGGTCATAGTGTACTATTTGTATATGCTTGTTGGATTCTATTCACCAGATTTTTTGAGCACATTTTTTACCTATCTTTATGAGTGATATCAATCTGTTGTTATGTATCTCTATGGGGTCTTTGCCTTGATTTGGTGTCAGGGCCACACTAGCTTCATAGAATGAGTTCAGGAGTTTGCTATTCCATTCCATATTCAGAAGAGTTTGTGTAGGATTGGTCTAAGCTCTTTTATGAAGGCTTGATAAAATTCTCCTCTGAAGCCATCAGGAATGGGACTTGTTTTGGTTGGGAATTTTTGATGATCTTGTATAATTCTCCTTTTGTTAGTGGTCTGTGGTCTGTTAAAGTTCTTAATATTCATATGCATTAGTATGAAGAGAGGGTGATTTGTCCATGTCTTCCAAATTATTAAATTTGTTGGAATTCAGTCTTTCATAGTACCGAATAATGAATCTTTTAATTTTATTGAGGTCTCTTGTGATTTCCCCTGTTTAATCCCTAGTTTTAGACAGGGACATATCATACCTCTTTTCATTTGCGAAGCGTACTAGCAGTTTGTCAATTTTGCTGATCCTTCCAAAGAACCAACATTTTTGCTCTCTTGACTGCTTCCATTGTTCTTTTGCTTTTCAGTTCATTTGTTGCTTCTGGAATTTGTATGACTTGTTTTGCCTGTGGCAGGATTATGCTGTTGAGTCTGTTCCAGCTGGGGGAGGTGCTGAGTGATGGTGCTAACTATATTCTCTCCTCTTTTATCATGTATGTATTTTATTGGAATAAAGTGACCTCTGTTAACAACCTTTGCTCTGTCTGGTATCTTGCATTGCCCTTCTCTTTGGTTTCTAGGAACTTACTTTCTTCCCTAATTAGGGCTAATATGCATTTTTTAAAGAAAAAATGTTACTAATTCTCCAGTTTTTTTTTTGTTGCTGTTGTTCTATTGTTAATTTTGGCTGTATGGGCTTTGGAAAGAGACCTGACTGGCCTCTATGTGTTTGAATTTTCTCAACCTTGCTTTGCGCGTCAGCATGTGGTCTCTTTTCAAATATGAGCAATGTGCATTGGAGAATAATGCATAATTTTTCGATTCTGTTTGGAAAGCTCTAACAATATTTATTAGCTGGAGTTTCTTATTTGTGTTAGTCAGATCTTCAGCTTCTTTGTTGAGTTTCTTACCTGTTGATCTATATTTCTGTGAGAGTGGTCTGTTGAGATCACATACCATAGCTGCTGATTCAGTGATTTCTCTAATCGTTTTAAGAATTTGATGGATTTTGAGGGTCTTTGGCTGGGGGCACATATACGTATTATGTTTGTGGGCTCTTCTTCTGCTGGTCCCTTGAGGATTAGGTAATGTTCATTCTTATCTCTCTTCATGTCAGGTACCTTGATAACTATTTTGTCAGAGATTAGTATTGCTCCCCATGAAATTTTTTTGAGTGTTCTTTGTTGTTGCTATTGTTTTGTGGCATCACTGCCCTGGTGGGAGTAGGAAGGCCAGCCTTGCTCCTGGAGAGCTCCTGCTGGATTTGAACTGTCAACCCTGTGGGCTGGCTGCAGTGCTGCACAGGGCTCAGCCCATGAAATTTTGTTTAACTTGCCATTTGCTTGGTAAAGTTTTTTGTCATCCTATGACATTGAATCTGCTCTTGTCTGTGAGATTGAGCTATGTCTCTGGAAGGAAGCAGACGGATAGATTTTGTTGACTAATCTAGTCTGCTACTTTCTGTCTTTAATACATGCATTAGAACCTTTAGCATTCTGTGAAATCAGATCTTAATGGAAATTAGTTGCTGTCATCTTGTACTACCTGTATTTTCCTTTCTTCTTCTTGAAAGGATGGTGTATATGTGTGTGTGTGTTTTCAGTGTGCTGGTTTCTGGTTGGTGTTAGCACCTGTGCTGATCCCATGATGGTGTGCTGGTTTTTTTCACATAAAGAAGTGAAAAATATTTTTTGTAATCCAGATTTTTAAAAATTATTTAATCATTTTATTAGGGCATGTACATCGCTTTTCACCATACATAGTTGAATACATAATTACATATACTGTGCCAAGCACCCCCACATGCCTGCCTTTGTCAAAATAACGCCTTTCCACTTGGGCCCTTGATATGAGCTTCTCTTCCTAAAGCCTCCATCCTTTTCCCCCCTGCCCCCAGTCTTCATTACTCTGTACTCATTATTGTTTTGTCATATCTTATACTGCTCAACATGTCCCCCTGCCCATTCCTCCCTACATCCATCCTCCAGATAGGAGACAGTCTGCAGATTCCCACAGTGTTTTTATGAGTTATCTGATATCAATTTCAAATTTGATGGAGAACTTTGCTGGACTGCAGTTGCATTTCAGCTTTTGGGAACACATTTCCCCAGTTTTCTTTCCAATAATTTTACTGGGGGCTCTACAGCTTGTATAATATTCAATATATCATTTATATCAAGCGTATTTGTACACATGTTGCCATCTTCATTTCCAAATATTTTCTACTTGAGCCCTTGGTATAAGCTCTTCTTTCCACCTCCTTTAAAAAATAATTTTATTGGAGGCTCATACAACTTCCATCATGATCAACACATACATAAATTGCATGCATACCACATTTGCACACCTGTTGCCATCATTGCCCCTGAAACATCCGCCCTCCACTTAGGCCCCAGTTGTTTCTTTCTTGCAAATCTCTGTGGTGAGATCTGATTTTATTCTTATCTGTTTACCTTTATATGTGACTGTTTTGTTTGTTTATGGCAGATCTCAGGATTCTCAATGCATAATTTTATTACTATTTGTCTTCTTGTTGATGGTTTTTGGGGCTGGGGGAGGTTAATCTAACTGATGTTTCCTCTGCTTTCTGAATAGCTATCAGTCCGTTTGTTGTGATATTGGGGAAATTTTCTTCCAACAATCCCCTTGCTAGTTTATCTACAGGCTTATTTCTTTCTTAATGCTCCTAGACTCTGATAATTCAAATATTGCTTTGCTTCATGGAGTCCCCCATCTTCCTCAGTCTTTACTCTGAATATTCTTTTTTGTTTCATTATTCTTTCATTTGCTTAATCCTACCTTGTTATCTCCAAGATCACTTATATTATTGTCCATTTTTGCCATTAAATTGTCAATATTATTCACTTTTTAGCCTATTATTTCTATATGATTCCCTAATTCATGGACTTCCCATTGACATAAAGATACTAATATCTCTCTATTTTCATATGTTTTTTTTTTCTGGATTGAACCCTTAATTTGCTGTTCATCACAAAACAATATTCTCAAACATTCTTTCACTGGCATTTCAAGGGCTGCTTCTTCTGTATAAGCCATCAGGTTTGGGTGATCTTTAGTAATTGACCTTTGTTTCTTTATATCTTTTATGGCAGATGCTGGCATTCACGGTTTCTTGCATGGCATCTGGGGTGAGCTGATGATGTAGTGCTATCTTCTGAAATGTGTAGGGTGAAGTGTCTGTTTATGTTAAGAGAGAAGTAGATAGGTACTAGAAAACTTATCATGGGAAAATGAGAAAGAAGCAATCATGGGGTGAGAAGAATGATTAGAGTTTAGGTGTTCTGAAATAGATTTTGAGAGGCAGCATTAATCATAGGAAGGTTTTTCTTAGGTACAGTAATGTTTAATGACTATAGTACGAGTGTTATATCGAGAGGTAACTATCTATCAAGAAAATATCCCAATGCAGTCAAGGTCAAGTCCAAATATCTGATACCAGTTCATAGCTCCTTCTTCAGACTCACACAGCTGCATGCAGTGATGTGCAATGTGGGGAGATCACAAGCCGCTGGGTTCAGAGTGTAAAACCTATGGTCCCTTGCCAACAGGAAGATAAAGGCTAAGAGGAAGAGGAGAAACATCCTTATGGGAAGATCACACCCAAAAGAAATGAGTGCCAGTCTTTGTCCTGATTGACTTGACAGATCAGGCTCCACACCTACACTTTTATATTATCTTCAAGTTGACATGACATTATATAACTACTACATGATGTTTGCAAACATAATTCACAGATCTTTCTTCAGTGGAGCTATGAATGGATTGGAACTGACAACTTTTAAGTAAGTACATTTTAGTGCTCCAGCTTATGATATTCAGCATCTATTTTATGGCTCAAACTTGTACCAATTGTCCAACTTGAGATACAAAAATCCAGCTCCTAACTCTGTAACACTAGTTTTCCCTTTTGTTTTTCCATGCAAACAAATGAAGATATCTCTCATTTTGTGAAAAAACACAGTACTATTAGATTTAATTATTTCTTTGGAAAAGAAATTATTTTAGTGTCTTTAAATAAATTGTGAGTCATGTAAACTTTCTATTTTGGATAGGTAATATTCCTATAATTGTTCCAATAATTCTCAATATCTGTATTGGTCATAATTTATTTTCCTTTTAAAAAGTCGACCAATAATTTATAAATAAATTTCTAAACAGCATTGCCACCACTTTTCCTATTTAACTCCTTTATTAAATCATTATAACATTTAAACTGTGGTTTCTCTTTCATTGGAAAAGAGAATATAGTATAATTTGATATGACTTAAAGTATTGAATTTTAATTGTCTCTCATTCTTCCAATTGGCCTATTCCATAGTTTACTTATTTATTTTTGTACTTTAGCACTATTAAAATTGATCCAATTCTAAGATAAATAGCATATATTTAATAAACTGATAAATTCATACATTGTCTTACCATCACCATGCAGAACTAGAAAAAATACAACAAATAGGTTATTAATTTAACAAGTTTGTCTTTTCAGATTTTAGGAGACTAGAAGTCTAAATTCCGGGTGCCAAATTTAGGGGGAGTCTCCCTTCATTTTCCCTGAGAGCAATCATGGCTTGTGCTCCTCTCGATCCCCTCCCTGAGTTTTTCAGTGGTCCCCCTGCCCTTTTTGTGGGTGCTCTCCTGAGACTCACCTGCCTCTTTAAGGATCTCAAAAGTGGATAGGCTTATGACACACTCGGCACCAATATGACTTCATTCAAACAAACTATTCCCAAATAGGATTCTATTCAGATTTATGAAGACAAGAATTCCAAGACATATTTGATGGCCCAGGTGATACAATTCAATGAATATATCATAATACTAATGATGTAAAAGAGATATCATTTTTTAATTTATTTAATGAACCACTCTAAAAATCACTCACTGCATTGAGTTGATTTGAACTCATAGGGATCACATGTGTCAGGGTAGAACTGCCCTTTCATGTTTTTGAAAATGTAATTCTTTAGGGAGAGGCATAGCCATTGTTCTCACATCCACAATAACTCACTGAAACCCTGTAAGGCAGAGAAGTATTGCCCCATAGGATTTCCAAGGTGGCAAATAGTTACTGCAGCTCATTACCACCTTTTTCTCCTGGAGAATGTCTGCTGGGTTCAAACCACTGATATTTCAAGCTGCACTTTAAAATGATTTAAATCTACTCATCATAGAAAAATGCTGCTTTAGTACTATATTCCATTAAAACTACATATAATAAGTTATCGCGATTCATGGAACAAAGGTAGGAAGTGAGAGCACCATGAAGAGATGTGAAAAGGTTTATCTTGGTCAGAGGACTTTAAATTGTCCATCATCAGTATAATAATCGCTAGCATTTAATTTGTATCAGCAACAAGCCACTGAGACTTGCAGTTCAAAAAGCAAATAAATCTGAATGAGATGAGATGGAGAAGACAGTATATCTGTGTTTTATGAAAACATTCAGTATACTAACTCCTTCTAAGAGTTATCAGAATCAGTGATAGGAATACTCCTTTAAGATGATTCTATAATAAAGCAGGTGAACCATAACTATTACAAAAAAGGTCATTTAAAATTGAAAATGTCCAATTAACTTTGTTTTCCATATTGAATTGATAATCAGATGAATAGCATAATACGTCTGGTTCTATAAATACCTTCTTACATAAATGATAAAAAGGACTCCAGGAAAAAGAGATATGATTTAAACCAATAATTAAATTCAAGATTTAATCTCTTAAAGTTGAATAAAATAAATCATGACCTCTGTTATGCAAAGATAAAATGTATAATAATTTTCAAGATATATTATTTCAATGGAGTAAATTTAATATAAGAAAGAAATCTGATTTCAAAGTTCTATCCTGAAAAGACAATCAATTGATCTGTTCTCAAAATAATTTACAACCTCACTGAAAATTACCAATGACTACAATATTAGGAAACTTATCATATTTCTAACCAGTCAATCAAAGTAGCACATAACAAGGCAAGTCAAAGAATCAGAATAAAGTTTTAGATAAAAAGGAATGGAAACAGGAAAACTGAGAGAGTGGGATAAGCAATGGCATATTGATGGGATCGAAATAGGTAGGGAGAAACAAAATGTGTATAAATTTCTGAATGCAAAACACATGAACTCTGTAATTAAGTCTCAATAAAGAAGTCCAAAAGACAGTAAACAAGTTTAAAAGAAAGAACGAGCTAATTCAAAGTGTCCATCTTTCACTCAATTTTTACAGCAGGATGTAAGCAAATGAAGGTTCTTTGGAACAGATCCTAACAATGGGGGTGTCTTATATTTATCAATGGGATCCAGTAAGCAAAGGGCTAATTCAACAGTAGTTTCTGAAGGGGGTTATTTGACCAGTTAAATTCAGATTAAAGAGGTTCATTTAGAAGACCATGATGGCTGTTTTTGGAGACCTCAAAAGAGTAATCCTGTCCAACAATTGTGCGATTGCATTTTTTTTTTCAAAAAATGTTTTTTTTTTCAATAATTCCTTAAGTTACTAAAACTGCTGTTTATTCCTTCCTTAATCTTTTACCATACGAGGCGAATAACCATTGAGCCGATCAAAGCCAGGAATGAAACCCAGTACCTACGATCTATTTCTCAAGTTTCTTTTATATAAAAGTGACATTTTAATACAACAAAAAGTTATTTGACACCTTATAAATGAATGTAAAGGAAATGATTTATATTTAAAATTTATTTTTATTATTTTTAAATGCTTAACCATTTTATTAGAAGCTCTTACAGATATAATAACATTCTATAGTTCGATAATATCAAGCAATATTTTACAATTGCTACAACAATCAGTTTCAAAACATTTTATTTCTTCTTGAACTCCTTGATATCAGCTCCCCTGGGCAAACCTCCCCCAGAAATCCCTAATTAGTCCATACCTTATATATATTGTATGTGTGTAAGATATAGAAGTGTGTAAAATATATAGTGTGTGTAAGATATAGAAGACTATGGTGGCTGCTTTTGGATGCCTCAAAAGATTAATCCTGTCCAACATTTGTGAGATTGCATTAAATATAATTTTCAAAAAATTATTTTTCAATAATTCCTTAATTTATTAAAAATGTTCTTTATTCCCTCTTTAATCCAACATATCCACACATACCCCATCAAGTGGGGTTATAGAGTCATGAATATTATAAACTCCCTGTTCTCCACTCCTCCCCACCTCATCCCATACCCTCAGGGAACCATTACTCCTGTCACTGGTTCTGAAGTGTTATCTCTCTTGGCTTCCATATACCAAATGATCTTAAATATACAAATGAACATTCACAAATCAAACATGATTAATGAGGTAAGAAAATAAAAACCATAGTAGTAAGGGGAGGAAATATTAAAGAACTGGAAGATAGTTATGTGTTTCATCAGTGCTATACCACGACTTGCATTTATCATCCATTCCATGTGGCCTGTCTGAGAGGGACAGTCTAATTATCTTACAGGTTGGTTTGGGGTCTCCACTACATCCCTGCCCCTTAACATAGAGTCGATTTTTATCACTCTCATAGAGAACTTATGGAATCCAGCTTCATATGCCATGAATAAGAAAATGTTATATCCCTGACCCATAAGTCTCATGTCTTTTGTCAACATCCATGAAGCAGGATAATCTATTAGCCTATAAGCAGAATTACATTAATTCCAGTGTCAAAAAAGTGATGATGACAGGGAAATGATCTTTGGAAACAAGAAAGACAAAGAAAGAAAGAGATTTGTAGCAGAAGAATTTGTAGAACTACATGGCCAAGACTGAGAGAACAATTGTGCTAAAAGTCAATAGGTGAAATGGGCCAAACTGGAGATTGTCAACTTAACTAGAAAGGCAATTTATATTATTTTTTCTCTTATAGATAATTAACAAAGTCTGGTTATTGACTATTCTAATAATTGACTAAAGGAGAAATTGATATTTTCCTTTTCGCCCCAGTGACAGAATAATTGTTAGAGAACAATCAAGTGTGAAAATTCTATGTAGTATAATATATGAAAACTTCCATATGAAACATGTCTTCATTTTGACTATGTGAGGTGAGAAATTACAAATTCTATGTACAAGGTGATGACATATGTAGCTCTAAAGTGATTCATTGCTCTTCAAAATTTTTGAATTATGATATTCAAATCTGTTTTGATCATGTAAAAAGCAACGATAAGCTTTGTTGAACTTTGAGGATGAAAACAAGCTTCTGAACTCTACTCAAGCCTAGATTGAATCTAGAATCAATTCTGTTATATCTTTTTTCCATAGTGTCTACTTTGGAACCATAGAAAGTTTCTAAAATGATCAACATAAACTTGGAAGGCTCAGAATATTTCAATAATATATGTCCATATAATTTTTAAAGCTTAAAATGAATAGATGATAATGATTGAAATGTTTCTTATTTCCATTGTATCACTGTTCATATTGTTATTTATAATAATGCTTCTTATATTTATAGCATATTTGTTAGATAACATACATTCAGAGGATATTAGAGCAATTTTAGTTATCTTCAAATATAATTTTTTAAATGAATGCTTTGTGCTATAGTAAATTATCTATTTGCACATATTAAATATATAAGACATAGATATATTCTTTACTGAATTAAGTATGCTCTTTAGGATGAGCTAGCTCAGCAGTTATCTAAAAACTTTATAAAATTTAAACTTTTTTTCAGTTCTAACATATCAATGTACTTGTGCATTTCAAAGTAAAATCAAGATAATTTCCTCTTTAATTCATATTAAAATTCAAGACTGAAGGGGGAAAAATGGAGAACTCATTTAGAATGGACATAACTCTATAGCTTATATTGAATTACATGAAAACTTTGAATTATATGGTGATGGCACTTCCTATCATTCTAAAAACAAAGTTTTAGAGGAAAGTCATCACTATTTGCTCCTCCTGATCACATTGAACCCTAAAATTTAAGCACCAGATCCCATTTCAGGGAACTGCACATGTCAAAATGGCCTTAGTTTACATTTTGACCTCATCAAAATGCCCTCAGAATATTATTTTAGGAGCTTCCCTCATTAATTTAATGGTTGCTCTAGCACTTTGTCTCAGTTGACTCTTTTCATAAATAACTTTTGCTCAGCTTCATCCCCTTTCTTGAACTATCCTTCCATAATTTGCAGTCAGTCAGTCTTAATTTTTCCTGTCATTGATGATTAGTGTGTACTACTGAGCATAGGCAATTAAGCAATAGCATATTTTCATGAATCACTGATTTCAATCAGAGCATATGTTAGTGCTTTTATAATATATACACACATAAATAATTAGTAAGCTATATGTTAGATACATACATCATCATTAAGACAAAGAAATATTTTAAATTTATATTTTGAAAATCTTGTCAGATGTAATAAAAATACAACTATATGTTTATGTATTTATTTTTGTCACATAAGAATATAGATAAGACCATTGCAGAAAATTAATAAAAGACTCAGCTATCTACAATTTTTGTCTTCTTGTCAAGAATATGCATACTTATCATGCTCAGACTCCATATATGAAACATGATTTTTTATAGGAAAAAGTAAAAATTCCAATATGATGCTAATGTAATAATTAAATTAAAGGCCTTGAGTATGAAGCTTTCAACAAATAATCTTTAATATAATAAATACTTTCCTTTGATATTATTAACTTTATCAACAAAAATTAGAACTTGATATGCCTATTTTCTGGGAACTAAGTTTGCATTAGTAAATAATAAAATAAAATAGTTTTAAAGTAACAACAAAATAAGATAATTTTTAAAACTGACAAGAGATCTGTGACACAGGTACTACAATGAACATCCAATTGAAATATCCTTAACACAATTGGAATAGTAAGGGAAAAGGACATGTGCGAGTGTAAGCAGAACCTAAGAAGGCAGAAAGAGCAGGTTAGATATCAGAGAGATAAATGAGGTAGTGGAATCTTGGAATTTGTTATCATTAGCTTGTATTTATTTTAATTCAGGAAAAAGTTATTCAATAGGGTAGTAATACAATTTGATTTACATATTGCAAAAACAATAGCATGTAATGGTCTTTACATTACACTAGATGTTTTATTTTAGAAAGAATTATACTGGCAAGTTTTCTGTAGCTTTGGTCAGACTGTAGTACCCAAGACTTATGGAACATACATAGTTTAAGGGAGTCGAGCAGACACAAACAGAGCTGATCACTTAAGCATAGGAATAAAGTACTTCAGAAATAAAGTACTTCTTGCTCTGACTATGAATATGGAACTGAAAATAAATATAAATGAAAATACTTGAAATATTTTAAAATAAATCCAGAAAGGATACTAGTGTGTTGAATGTGAATATGAGAAAAATAATGAATTGACTTGTAGACTTTTTTTCTGCATTACTGCATGGTGATGCTAGCAAGGTTTTTATTCCATATATTGTGCATTCTGTTTAAAAGAAAATGAAGTTTTACTGGGCATTACTAATAAAAAAGAACAAATGTCAGCATTTAGGGGAGTAATGGAATTTAAATTGATTTTGTTTTGTTTTGCTTATCCTATACTGACCAATAATAAAAATGATCTGATACATTAATAAACACAAATTTTGTACCATCATAACATAGTTCATATTTTCTATATATGCTCTAATTATTAAGGGTATTGGACTATTATAAAATTCATAAGGTTTATTCTCATAATTTTTCATATGTGGATTAGCATATTAAATTTAACAAGAAAATAAATTTATTTACTTTTCTAGTTTTGTCACTCATGTCCTAAACTGATTTTGCACATGGAATCTAGCACACATGTAATTCTTTCAAAAAGTAGATTATATTTATTGTTTTAACAATTTTTTAGCTCTAACTTATTTTTATATAGAAAACAATTTAGACACAAACAGAAATTGAATTTTATGTACGGAGTCACTACATAGATAGGTGATTACTCTACTTTGAAAAAGATTGGAGGTCAATTATAAATTGTTATTAAATGTTCATGTATTTAAGTGATGGGGTTAGAAAGTCTAAAGAAGTCAAATTCAGAAACAGAAAACAACACCAACAAAAACATGAGCTTTTTTAAAAGAAGTACTATAATTTTGTTCTAATGCAATGAAAATATCTGTTAACAGCAACCAGGCTTCACACTGAAAATGATGCAGACTATAATGATGCTGTACCAAAATGACAGGCATGACAGGCACATATGAGTGATGGTGATATTGACAGACGTGCTTCACAGCTGTAGGCAAAATTGTGAAGTGGGCCAAGGTGGCTTCCTGTGCCTTCTCATCTCCCTTCTAGCATCCCTGAATCCAACTTGGGGCACTTCTTAACCTCCTTCTGACCCCAGATGTCTGTGCTTTCTCTGCTCTGATGTCCTTGTAAGCTAGCAGTTCCCGGTCGCTGTCACTGGCACAGCCCATTAAAGTTTACCTAGCGTGCGGAACTTGTAGTCAGGTCCGGACCCCCAGGTCACCAAGTAATTCCAGGAAGTACACTCATTTTTACTAAAAGTTGGTTAGTCATCTAAATGTCATATATATATCTCACATCACAGATTCAAGCTTGGAAAAGGCTGGTTATGGAAGTCATGAGGACAAAATGTCAATTTAGCAAGAATGATAATACTGAGAAGGTTCAAATTTCAGAATTGTGGAAATCATGTCCCATAGATGTTTACAATAAATATGTACACAAGTGATCAGCAAAATATCCCCATAATCCTTTGTATGTCTGCCCAGTTGTGGACAATTATGGAAAATATGAGAAGAAAGGCTTCAATGAGGTTGTAAGAAAATGATATTTATTATGAAAATTTTGTGTAAAAATCCCATATTAAATTTCTAAATTCTACTCACAGCAAATAGTTTAGCAATAATCAAGTATATTATATGATAAAGATAATATGGAAAATACAAATAGAAAAGTTTCAAGAGAAATAACAAATATACAGAGAAAAATTTAGAAAAGTTTCAGTCATAATAATCCAAAGAAATATTTGAATAAAATATTTAAATAAAAACATTTCAATTTAATTGCATATGTAATTTGATGACATATTTTTCATCAAGTACATATTTCAAAGAGCTTTTTTTTCCAAATTATTACAGTGATTAATACCATTTCTAAGATGTATGAAAACAAATGACGGCTGAACCCCGGTGGCATAGTGGTTGGGCGCGGGACTGTGGCCCACTGGGATGGAGGTTCAATTCCAGCTCCACAGGGGCAAAGGCTGGGCCTCCTACTCCCACCACCAGAGGGCAGTGATAACTAAAAAAAATTTAAGAAAAGGAAAACAAATGGTATAATTGAAAGAGTAAAATAAAATAAAATTTGATATTTTATAGAATACTATTATGTTGTGCTAAGAAACACTGTAAAAAGTATTACTATGCAAATAAAGACATAATTTAGTTACATTTTAAAGAATACATTTTATATGCAATTCAATATGATACAAAATAACAAAAATATTATTCAAATACTAAATATAAAAGCCATTAACTATAGCTAAATAGATTAAATATGCAAAAGTTAATAAACTATAATTACAAAGCAAACTTAATCACTTATGAGGGGAATTCTTGCTTTCAAATCATAATAATTTAGTTTTGAATTGAACTGATGAAATCATTGGCTTCAATTCTTTATAATTTGAGTTTTTATAAAATATAAAGCTACAGTAATTTTTATCCCACTGCTTCTGAAATTAACTCCTCACAAAATTTAGCCTATTACATTGCTATATGAAATAATATTTTATATAGATTTTTGTCCTGTCTTAGTGTCAAGATGCCTAAATATTTCCATAGCTTGTGTATACAAAATGTTAAATTGTTTTGTGTCAGGAATCAGTGAACAGACAAATGATAAGGTTTGAGTAACATCTTATAAGTATAAATTTAAATGCCACCCCCTCCAAATTCACAAAAATATTAAAGGAGCAATTAATTAGCTGCAAATAAGAGTAATGCAAAATAAATAACATTCTAAACATTATATTCACAGAGCTTTAACACTTAATCTTTAAAAAGTTCATATTCAATACAGAAAAAAATTTTATTAAAACAATTTGCATAGAATAATGATTAATAAAATATCATCTTCTCCATGTTATATCAAATGCTTAAATTATAAGTTTAGTCCAACCCTCATAATGGGTGGCTTAGGAGCCACAGTGTAGTTTTCAAACTCTCTCCCCAATAACTTCCTTATGGACACTATGTCTCTAAATCTTTTCACAATGAAGCTATAGCCAATGAAAACTATTTTACAAAGAACAGTTTTTTTTAAAAAACCGCTACTTGCAAGCAGGTTGACTGTGCAACACCATTGACCTACATTATGTCGTTCACCCCACAAAAGAACTCCATATTATTTTCTGATTCAAAGTGGCCAATGCCACCTCCTTTCAGATAGCTTTTTAAAATATGTTTTCCCTTAATGGGATCCACAATCAAAGCTCATGGAAGTCAAGAGGTCAGACAACACCTTGCATTGGGGAAATCTGCTACACAAGTGTGAAAAAGAATGGATGCTACTTTGAGGACTGAGGTTTGCCTGAACTGAGTCATGCTATTTTCAGTAACCTAATGTGCATATGACAATTGGGCACTGAATATGGGAGAACTGATGCATTTGAATTACAGTTTTAGTGAAGAATATTCAAAGTACCATGCATTGCCAAAAGAACAAACAAATAAATTTCAGAGAAGTACAGCCAGAATGTTCTTAGAGGCAAGGCTGGCGAGATTTTGTCTCATGCACTTTTCACATGTTGTCTAGAGGGTCTAAACTCAGGAGAAAGACATCATGCTTGATAAAGTAGAGGAGCAGTGAAAAAGAGAAATGTTTGAGAAGAGATGCATTGACATAGTGGCTGCAACAATGGGCTCATAAAAATAAGAACAATTGTGAGAATAGTACAGAGGCCGGGTAGTGTGTCACCCTGTTGTCCAGCGGGTCACTCTGGGTAGAGGTCCTTCACAAAACCAACAACATATACCGTTTCCATTAAATGACATATCCTACAGTTTAATAATTCAATCACATCAAGAAGGGTTGTATAATGATGACCACTGTCGAACACAGAATATTTTTTCTTGTATTCATTGCTATTAAGTTCCCACATGCCTCCAACCTTTCTGACCCTACCCCCAAGTAACCATGAATTCACTTACTATCTCTATAGATTCATCTCTCTAGGATTTCTAAACCACAGAGGTGTCAGTATCATCCCTTAAGTCTTTCAGTTGTCTCTTCTTAATGCTTTTTGCTTCATTTTTTTTTCCAAAGCCATTTTCTTGGGAGCTAATACAGATATCATACCATATCATCAGTGAATCACATCAAGGAGTATTGCAAAATACAATCCTCTTCCAACCTTCCAAGCATTCTCTTCTTTCTTGAACTCATTGACATCAGTTTTTCTTTAACACTACACACACACAAACACCGCCCATGCCATACACTCCCAGAAATCCATATTCCACTTGCTGTCACTATAGGTCCATCAGACCTGGGTCTCATCTATTGAAAAACAGCAAAAATTCAAGATAATATCTTTAATGACTAGAATCATTTGAGATAAACACAATATGAAAGCACACACACATGTTGAAAAACTTACCTGGTTCAATGTGCATCAGAGGGGGGAATTAACTGACAAGAATTTAACCATTTAAGTCAGGTTTATCATGTTGATCTGCACGGTCACCCACATTGTCTCCAATGCTGGAGTGCTTCCTTGCACAGAGATATATATTATTCTGAACACCCATTTCATCATATACAGATCAATCTGTAGGGTGACTGGGCGATCCAGATGAGACATTTCAGCAGGACAACTAAATGAGTGAAAAATTACCTTCAAATTTTGGGGAAAAAATACCACCTAGAATGGTACTTCCTCTTTGGTTGCAGGAAGGGTAGAGGCAATATGTCTTCCCTCAGGTGAGCAGAAAGAGCTCAACATGCTCACTGAACTCATCAAATATTCCCTGAATTAGAAAGTGCCTGGATTTTTGTTCCATTAATTCCCAGCCTTCTGACATACAGATATTTTGCAAATAACTTCTTGCTTACTCGGTCCATCAACATAATGTCATAAATGTAATGGAACAATGTGACACCCAGCGAAAGGGAAAGGTGATCAGTGTCCCTATGAACAAAATTATGACAGCATTTGAGAGTCGATGCAACTCTAAAACATGTTGGTGACGGTGTATTGTCCTTGCCAGTTGAAGACAAATTGCTTCTAGTGATTCGTTGAAACCAGAATTCAGGAAATGGCATTAGATCAATCATTGAATTCCAGGTCCATAAGTTATAATTTTTTTAGGCAGTCAAACCACTTTTAGAACAACATGATTAAGTATGTAGTAATCCACTGCCATTATTCAATTCCTTTTGGTGCTCCCCACCCCAAGCCAAATTAGCAAGTTAAATGTAAATGTGGTGGAAATCATTAACATTGTGCCTTTCAAGTCCTTTGTGGTGTCATAAATATCTAAAATCCTTCTAGAATATTATTTTGATTTCGGATTATTTTCCAAGGTAGGGCAATTCTAATGGCTTTGACTTAGCATTTCCTACAGTAAAAACCCTTATACAACATGTCAGGTATCCAGTATTGATTTTTTCCACTTGCTGAGTATGTCTTATGCAAATTTGCATTCTATAACTTGGGAAATCACATCAGAGTATGTTTAGGAACCTTCTGGAACCTAAAGTATTAGTCCGGTAATAAACGGCAATGGAAGGGAATATGCATGATCTCCTTGGGCTTCTCTATTGTCAAGAAGCAAAAGTCAAACATGTCTCCATTCTCCATTCCTCTTTCCCTATCTGACACCGACTTTTCCTCCTGCACCACTCTACATCTATGCCCAATTCAATAATTCTTTCAAATGACCTTATTGAACCAGATAACAATATTCATAATGAAGCTGGTTTATTAGGGAAGTCCATTTGTTAATGCAAGTCAGAATCAGCAAACAATAAGGATTCAGTCATTGGTACCCTAAGTCAGCAACCAAATCACTCTCCAGTCCTCAGTCTATCAGTCATTTGGTCCCTATATGAACCATGAAGACTGTCGGCCTGTCACTCAGTTGCACAGGTCCATAGTCTCAGGATAGATGAGGAGAAGTTGTCTCATAGTTTTGGTGCTGCTCCTCTGAGTCTCCATGAATTTTCTGATGCTTCTGGTCTTGGCTTCTTCAACTTCAGACAGAGATCTTGGAGATTCTTGGAGTTTCTCTCACACTGCTACTTCTTCAAAGAGTGACTCATGTTGATATCCAGATAAGTAATACTGAAAACTGACCAACCTCCTCTATTGGTGCTACACATGCCTTCTTTTGCTTAGTCCCCCCACACATGTGGTGAGAGATGCAGATACTTGGGTTGCAGAGCCATACTAGAAATTTGACTCTACTCTGAATCATTAATGATTTGTCTTCTCTATGATCCTACTCGGACTGGTTGGCCTTAGACATATTTTGTAACTTCAAGAATTAGTGTCAATTCAGAGCCAGTTTTCAGGAACCCCTGACAAGTCTGATTATTTCCTTTTTGTATGAACCATCTCTCTTGTAAAAGAACATAGATACCGATATAGAAGTCTGTCAGTATAAAATATTTATTAACAGAGGAGTCTTTCAGAGATGTTACTACACGGAAGCTTGTAGGTATTTTGTGTGGTGCTTATACTGCGACTCTGAAGTCCTGAGCTCATCTCCTTCCTTGAACATTTTGCCAATTGTAAGTTATATCAACTGTGGTAGTCATATCATTGTTTTGTCAATTTGAGAATTAAGAGTGTAAGAGTGGACTCTTGTCTGTCAACCATTATGTAGCCAATGAGCCTTTGACTACAATGATTACAAAATATTTTGATTTCTTAAAATAGGATTTTAGATAAGAGGAGTGACTTTTATATGGAAATTAATTTCTATTCTCAATATTTCTCAAATATCGACACTATTCAAAACAGGCAGCTTTACAGAGATAAACTATAGATGCTTGTAACTTTTTCTTTGACTTCAAAGGCTCGGTTATCTCACACAAAATATAAAGAGGGAAAAAAGTAGAGAAAAAGCAGACTTTCCATGAAACTTATGCTATTAAAAAATCGGTGTGTATAATATAATGTCTAACATAAAATTTTCAATAAGAAAAGTAAAGCCTATTTAGCTGAGTCCTCAGAGAACTTACATCTGTCAGTAAATATTTCACAGTTCACAGTCTCCACCTAAATTGCTTAGCCACGTTGTTTTTCAACAAATTATGAGTATTGTTCCTTAGGGATCACTTGATGTTTACACACTTCCTAGATTTAGGTACAAACCATATGCTATATGATCTATGTTCAATAACTGGAAAGTTATCATTTTGAAAACTCTGGAAACAGTTGACTGAGCGAGATCATTGTCTCATTATGGATATCTTCCATTGTTAGTCAAATTGCAATAAAAAGTATGTAGAGAATATAATCAAAATAAAAGAATATATTTAATTTGTAATTTTAATATAATCAAGTTTACAGAAATGTGTAGTGTGAAAAACAGAGTCACATTATTGGCAAGACACAGCATTTTCCCAATACTTTTTGCTTTGTTTTGTCTTGTGGGAACCACTGCCCTCTGGTGGTTTTGGGAGCTTCCCAGCGCTGCTCCTGAGAGCTGCCATTGGATTTGAACTGCCAAGCCCACGGGCCGCAGGCCTGCACTCAACCACTTGCACCACCGGGGCTCAACCCTTTCCAATACTCTTATGTTGGAAAATTTCATGTCTTTCTTCTTCAAATACTGAGTATAAAATTTAGACCAGTCTTCATATTCAATGTTCTATGGAGTCAAAGAGTTTACATAAAATGTTTAGTAATGCTCTAAATATTAATGAATTTTTTGAAATGTGATCATACAGAAACCTGAGAATATGGTTTTCTTCTTGTATTAAAACCCAGGACATTGTGCATGAATGATGCACTGTAGATTTTTCTTTATTATTAAAACTCAAAATGTAATCTGGTTTCCCTTGCTGCTAATTCTAAGATGCTATAAGAACTTTGAAATTCTTACAAACTGATTTATGACATCAGAAAATTTCTGCTGTCTATTATAATATTTTGTTGTTTCTATTCACTATGCTATTATTTTAATAGTGTACAATCATAGGTGAATTTTTTTATTATTAATTTATACTCACAAATATTTATTCCCATTATAATATGTTTCCAACAAGTTTTCTGGTCTAGCATCACAAAATATGTGAGAATATTTCAGTTCTCAATATGTTTTGAATAGTTTTCTTTATTTATTTGTAGACAGCTTTTCCTACAAGTAAAAATGATCTTTGAAGATCACATGATAATTACTACTATTATTTTAATCTTCAGTTAGATTTTATGTCAACCTCACCTTTTGTGAATGTGAGGGGTTTAGTCAAACCTGTCAAACATGTCACAACTTAATGATGTTTACTTGGGTGTGTGTCATTTTTATAAGAGAAATACTGGGAACTTTTTCAATCTGCCCCATTTGCATTCCTGTTTGTTAGGGAAGCTCCCCCTGCATCCTGAGTGGGCCCCAAGTCTCCTGCCCAATGCTGAATGCTCAATGTCTAAATTAGCTGGTGGGCATTCTGATGAAGGCTTAATGCTTTAATCTTTGTACTACCAAAAGATTATGATTTCTGACTAATACCATGTGATTTATTTGAATTATCAATTGTTTGTTGATATGATTTCATTTTCCTATATTTTATGAAAGTATTCTTATAGCTTGTAAATACTTTGTCAACAATATAGTTTTGAGCCTGAGCCCAGGGGCCATGAGTGGTTGAGTGCAGTACTGTGGCCCGCAGGGTTGGTGTTTCAAATGCAGCAGCGGCTCTCAGGAGCAGCGCTGGGTAGCTCCCATGACCACCAGAAGGCAGTGATGACCAAAACATAGAAATAGTATAGTTTTTAAATTATGCAATTGCATGCATTCCAACTGCATTCCCGTTTACATTACAATTAATTATTTTACCAGGAATTGGAGAGTGAAAATAACATGCTAGTTATTCTTAGAAATTTGTTTTAATCCACTAAATTAACTTTAATTTCTGCAAAGTTTATGCCGATCACATAATACATTTGAATTGATTATGCCCTTTTATTTAATGCTTTACTTTTGCTGACAAAATTCCATTGGCCTAATGGTAAGCACTATTTATAATATTGATTATCACTGTTTCTAAATAAGTAAGTTTGTGAAAATGTTTGGGATTTGATTAATGTTGAAAATATTATTCAAACTATGTCTGTACTAAAAATATTTAACTAAGGAGAAAAACATAAAGGATGCACTAACCATCAGTGTTTTTCCACAAAAAGTAGAGAAAAAGAAGACCTACCTAACTCATTGTGACCACGTCTCTTCTGAGTCACAGGGACCCTGCCGAGGGTTTTCAAAGCAGTTGCTGTTTACAGAAATAGATCACAAGAAACTAATTTACAGGGATTATGATAGCACTTTTAATTCCACTTCTATGCAACACTTTTATGTATACTAAGTGGTTATACCAAAGAATGCTTGTTTCAGGAGAAGAAGTCATAAGCGTTTGGAAAATACACCAATATGTTTGTGTTAGTCCAGATAGGCTAGAGGAACAAATTTCATAGACTTGAAGATGAATATAAGGAAAATGTTTATATGAAAAAGGAACAAGACATTGAGCCCAGTCCAATTCAAACTCATAAGTCCGATATTAACCCATATGCCCAAAATCAGTCTATAAACTCTCTTTCTGACTCACAAAGTCACAGGTCAGTGAGTGCAGAATCTCGGCGCTGGCAGTTGTCTCCACATGGCTCCTCATTTCCAGGGCTCAGAGTCCATCAAAAGCAGAAGCAACTCATCTCTGGCAGAGGTCTCTATGTGACCGCCCAACCTTCAGAGGTCTGGCTCCATCAGGGCAAAGCCATGTAGTCTCTCCACTGGCTCCTCCAGCTTCTCGGACGCTGCCATCTTGTCTTATCCGTGACTCATCGTCTCTGAGACTAACTCCCAACAACTGGGGAAGATAGCTTCTCATCTTCACGAGGGAAATATCATGAGATTTCCCAGAAGTCTGAGGAGAAAGCCATGCCTTCATAGAGGCCTCATTGGCTACTCAATGGCTATCTCCAGATCAACAGACTAGACTCCACCCTACATCTCAATCATGAAATTAATCTAAACACATGACTGCCACAGAGCTTGACTCATTGTTTTGCTCATTGCCATACTCTCATGGAATAGAAAAAATGCTCAATAAATCTTGCAGGAACAATATTCTATAAACTACATGTCTACATTTTTCTCAGTACATTATTAGTTGTTATAATGGGACAAATGAGTTTCCTTGGGGCTTGAGAACTCAAAGCAAAAATGATATTTTGTAGCTGTCATTAGGTGCTATTTGTCATTTTCCTATTGTAATGCTTACATTGATGTTTCTAAAGCAATGATTGGTAAAAGTTCTGCCAATGAAACCAAACTATATTCTCTGCTACTCGGAACTCACAGGTGAATAAAATCCCACTTTCATTATTAAATTACCTTTGATAGAACAGTAGCAGCCATTCATTTCATTATGTCTAGCTGTGTATGAGTATGTAAGTAAACAATCTAACTTCACTGAATCAGTTCAGACTCCTACCAACCCCACAGGCTGCAGTGCAACTCCGAGGGTTTCTGAGACTGTCGATCTTAACACCAGTTGAAAGCTTCATCTGATTTCAAACTGCTCCCCTTGTGATTAGCAACCCAAGGCAAAATCCACAAGCCACCAGAGCTCTCACTATAAGGTTAGACACCTTCTTAAATACTCTATGAGAAAAAATCAGCAAAATGCCCAATGCACCTCAACTTGTCTCCCATAACACCATTATTCCTTTACAAAAAGTGTAGACAAACTTGTTACTCAGATTTTGACATTTTTACAATCTATCAAATATGATAACAAAATATATCAAAGTTAATAAATATCAAAGAAAATTCGGAGGAATACCCAAGTATGAAAAGTAATTTTGTATACCCCAAAGATGAAACTTCATAGCAATAATATTTATTATCTGGTCAGTCATTTCTGGGAAAGGTAATTATAGTATATACTATGTTACACAAAAGCATTAGAATAATAATGTAATGAAAGGCAGAATAGATGAACAATAAGTTGTGGGTTTTTAAATTAAGATTCTCATGGTGGAAGGATTAACATTGACACAATTCTTCTCCAGAGAAATATAAACATAACTTTTAAATCAAGGAATTTCATTTTTCAATCTTATCATAAGGAAACACTCACTGAAGTGCAAATATGCATGTTTGAAGAAGCTCTTTGTAAATATTGGATCAGTTTGAAGTGGAATAAACTCAAACAGCAATGAATAATGGATTTGTCAATACACCTTATTGTCTATAAATCTGGAAAAGGTGCTATTAACAATCATATTTAAAATAAAATCTTGAAAAGCAAAAAAGATAATTAGATGCTTTTTGATAGCGAATAATCATAACATATATTCTATAACAAACACAGATTAGAACAAAAAATTTGTTGTGATGACAGCAGTGTGTACTTATGAATTGTCTTCAGCCCTGATTGTCTTGCCAAATTGAATTGATGATAATGGAAAAGTTTTTGTGACAACAAAAATTTTGAGAGTTTTTAAAGTAGGTTTTTCTGGAGATTTTAATTGGACCAGTCTCTTTTTTGTCATTTTAATCAAATGATTACATAATGCCATAGATGTCAAAAAGAGTTTCCCTTCATTCCCATGGAGAGCAGTCCTCGAGTTCACTAATGAAGAGAGGAATGCACTCCTGAAGACAAACCCGCTAATCAAGAGCATGATTTTCTTAAGTGCCTCTTAGGTGTTCCGTACTTTGCAGTAAAAACGCTGTTTTCCTAAAATCTAAGGAGATGCATGTCCTAAGGTTGTGAAAATCACTTGTGTTTCTAAATACTTGGTGGAGGGTAATGTGAAGAGATGTCAACCAATGTGTGTGTGTGTGTGTGTGCGTGCATGTGTGTGTGTGTGCATGTGTGTGTGTGTGTGCTCATGTGTGTGCTCATGTGTGGTGCCTGCCGAACATCCTCTCCTAAAGGTATTGTAACATGTAATGATTATTTTCCCCTGAGAGCACATGGATGTACATCCTATAATATGATTTCAATCACTTGCTAAGAAAATCTCACGTTCACTGTTGCTTAGGGAAATACAGCATTCTACCAGAGAAACTCACTATTTAAAGAAAAATTATTCCAATATGTCTCCTGCTTAGATGATACCAATTAAGTGCTGAAGAGAGAGATAAGAAGCTCCCTCAGCTAAGCATATGGGCAAGAGCAAGAAGAAATACTAGCTAATAGTAAAACATATAACCTTATATGTAATGATACCGGTATGTTCAGTAGCATCACTCACATTCAGCGCATAAATGAAAGCTCAATTGGTTGTCTCCTGGACATGAATTTGCACAGCCCGAAAAATCATATGAACTGTATTGTGATCAGGGACACAATGCCTAAAATATTATTTCATAATTCACCTTTTGAGAAATAGCTTCAATGAGGAGCATGGTTAACAATGCGATTGTCTCATTGTTATGCTATTATAAATATATAAATCAACAAAAATTCTACCCTTTTGTTAATTTCCCCACCCCACCAGGACTAGAATTATAAAACATGTAAGTTGGAAAGCAGTGTGCCCCAATACTCATCCTTTTATCCTTTATCTTAAAAAATACAGCTAGAATGGAGTGGTTGCAAACGAAAATCTGCTTTCTACGGCTACATAGAAATTGTCTGTGCATGCTGGGACTGTGATCTAGTCTGTGGGATCAGGGACTGGATTGGGTCAGACAGGTTAAGACAGATAAATATACTTGCCCCAGAAATAGCATTTTCTCTAGTAATAGGCAAGGAAAGGTTTGAATGACAGATAAAAGGAAGGCTGTGGGATTTTGTGGACTATAACCCTTCACATTCAGAAGCTACAATGGCATGGTCTCATATCCTTAGGGCTTGTCTGACTCAAGGAGAATTCTGTGAGCAGACATACCAAAATTAGAGTTTAGTTAATTAGGTGAAAATCATTTGGCTAATTAGATAGTATATCTCCAGGGCAAAGGATATAGATATGAAAATAAAGGTAATGGTGAATTTTGCGATTTAAAGTTGCTTATCATTTGAGAAACAATTTTTTTATTTAAAAATATTTTATTGGAAATTAACACAGCTATCATGACAATCCAGCTTTCAACAAAACTCTAAAATTACTATCACAAAACATGTATAGATTTAATTGATAGTTGTGTCTGTTTATCATTTTTAATGGCACAAATGGCCAGTGGAATGCCTTAAAATACCACAGCACATGTGGCACAATTAGGCAGGATATAAAACCTGATAATTACAAAATTCCCTTTTAGGGCTGAGACCCAGGGGTATAGTG